>PVHX01014679.1:0-49481 GCA_004024805.1 Geosciurus inauris | reverse complement strand
GGAACTGCAAATTGGTACAACCAATCTGGAAAGCAGTATGGAGATTCCTTAGAAAACTTGGAATGGAACCACCATTTGAGCCTGCTATCCCACTTCTAGGTCTATACCCAAAAGACTTAAAAACAGCATACTACAATGACGCAGCCACTTCAATGTTTATAGCAGCTCAATTCACAATAGCTAAACTGTGGAACCAACCAAGATGCCCTTCGATAGATGACTGGATAAAGAAACTGTGGTATATATACACAATGGAATATTACTCAGCAATAAGAGAGAATAAAATTATGGCATTTTCAGGTAAATGGATGGAGTTGGAGAATATCATGCTAAGTGAAGTAAGTCAATCTCAGAAAACCAAATGCCAAATGTACTCGTTGATAAGTGGATGCTGATCCAAAATGTGGGGAGGACATGGGAACAATGGTGGATCTCTGTGCACAGGGGCGTAAGGGGGGAGGGGGCATGGGGACAGCAAAGGTGGTGAAATATGATAGTCATAATAACCCTAACTTTATGTATGACTGCATATATGTTGTGATTCTATACAACTTACAACTAGAGAATTGATATGTTATCCTCTATCTATGTACAATGAATCAACTTGCACTGTTAACATGTAAGCCTAAATTTAAAAAAAATGACATGTTTCATTCTCACCTCCCTCAAATAGCTCTGTATTTCTTCCATAGAGGTACCTTTGAGCACAGGAATATCTCCTGAATTTGGCCAGATATTGTGAATGACAAAAAGTGACCAAGCTAATAATGACCCCACAAGTTTATTAGCAGCACTGAAGTAGAGGCACTGACTTAAAGTAGGTTGAGCAGTTAGTGAGTCATTTTAGACAATTCTGTGCCATTCAACGTTATCCCATCTACTTCAGTGTCCCACAAGCAGAGCAGCCATGCAGGTACATTTTCTTTGGTTTTCTACCTGAACTTTGACCCCAGTTTTACTAGTTCTACCAAAATATATGGTCCCATGGTGGCATGTACATATCTCTCTGGGGCAGGAAGTAGATGTGGATCAGCTCCCATAAGTTGACCCTGTTGAATCTTTAACTTTTAGACCATCATAGGTTTAGCTTTCATTATACTTTTGTCCCCTACCTTAACTTCGGAATCATTGGAAATAGAAGACTCCTTAAGTGGGTCCCCTGTCTGAGGATTATGGTTTTCACTAGTCACCAATGCCCTCATACATCTTCTGGACCCATAATGTCTTCTTCATTTAGCATAATGGCACATCATGCCCTGCAGACATCCATCTGCAAGTTCTAAGCATCATGACAGCACATTATTACTGTCAATCTGCACTAAATGGGCTTCTCTTTCTAGTTTTCACTTTTACTGTACTCTACAGAACTGAGCCTGAGTGGCTAACTCCTGGTCTGTGGCTAAATTTAATGCACTCAGCAGGGGTTTTGCCATTGCTGCAGCAGGATTCTTTTTCTCCTTTCACTTGCCCATGACAACTTTGGATGCTGCTTTCAACACCCTTCATTGCATTTTGGAGGTATCCCCAAATGCATGCGGTGATCTCTACTCTCCAATAGGAAGCTACCTCAAACCACATCCAGGCTTGCAGCCATCCCAGGATTTTCTTGGCAAACCCGAAGCCTTTTTCCAACTCTGGAGTCAACCCAACACATTCCTCTTTGGGATCCTAACATCTATGCTAATTGTTCAACCCCAGAGCTGCAAACATCCCAGTATACTGTTTACTGATCTCAAAGAACACTTTGAGAACCCAGCAGAGAAGTTTTGGACATTTTATTAGTCATGAATTCCTAGGCAGTGACATGTATTCAACAGAGGGTCACACCGTGCCTGCAAGCAGGGGAAATACATATAGGATAGGATGCGTGCTCTCTGCACAAGTGGAGATCTTCACATGATTTTTGAGTTCATTCTTTTATTTTGTAAACACGATCACTTTATTTTGATCCACACCTAAAAACAGGAAATAAGAGAAGTAGCCATCTTCCCTAATCCATTTCCTTCATTATCATGTTCTTTTAGAGTACTTCTTATCTCACCGCAAGCTTTCCTAGGAACTGGCTAGTGTATAACCTGATGCTTAGCATCATGCTAATTGGATCCAATCTGCTTTTATAGAACAGATGCATGTCAGGAGATTGGCCACAAACTTTACAGCAGAGAGCTACACCAGTGTGGTTTTCTGGAGTTCCATGGTTCAGAGACTTAGCTATGAAATAAATACATATTATTTCATCTTATACTTTCTACTGCTAAGAAGAAGGCATAGCACTTAAGAGGGATCTTTGTTTGAAGAGGCAATATAGACTTGGACTTTGAAAAACTGCTCTGACTTATTAATCAAACACCAAAAGACTACAATTTTTAATAGGGTCCAATTCAAAAGAAGGTTCTACATTAGATCAAGCTGTTATACAAACAGCTCTATTCTCTTGGGTTGCATGATCCAGCAGATAAGAATATCTTAAAAATGGCTGTGGTTGATGAAATTTCTATGCAGTCTGCCAAGCCAAACAGGAAAGTTAGAGTACAAATCTCTGGGATTCTTATAGTAGATATCTACTCATCATTTGAAAAAGAACTCCTGAAAAGCTGAAATACTCCAACAGATAAATGTGCTTACGTACTGGCATCTACTAACTGCACAATTAAGCTGCCCATTATAAGTTTTATGTTATCTGATATTCTGAGTCATAAGAAGCACTTCAGCACAAAACTGAAGTGACACATTTGTGAGTGGACTTGACATGTCCAGAGGGCAAAAATAAATTACATGATCAGGTAGCTCAGACTCTTATCCAACCTGTTTCAGTTGCAATATCTTCAATCAGTCCCTAGCTATTACCTCAGAGAGGCTTCTTTTTGGATTTTTCTTTCTTCTGTGCCCCAGAGCAACAAAGAACAAATAACAACAGAGGATATTAGCCAAAATGTTAAAGAGATCAATATTCACTTAGGTTCTTTTCTCAGGATTAATAAAACAGCCTCCTACTTGTCCCCCACCTTCTACTTTTGTTCCTGAATAGTTGCTTCACAGGATGTCAGGAGCAATCTTTTCAAATGCACATTATGTGACCCCCTGCTCACCAGCCTCAGTGACTGCTGCCTCCTTCCCCATCACAGTCAGAATAAAACCCAAGTCCTCACCACCAGACACTAAGACCTGCTTCATCTGGGCATGTCCAGCTTTGACTCCCCCAGCCCTTTCCTTCTCTCCTCAGGAGCCACTCTGTCTTCTTCCCAGTCTTTAAGCATGTTATTCCCTTTGCCTGGAACTTCATTCTTCCAGTCTTTCATGGCTGCTTTCTCACTTAAGTCTTAACCAAAATGGTGCCCTCTCAGTGAGGCCTACACTGACCACCATCCCATCCTCCCTTTCTCACACTCTCCTTTAGCTTTCTTCAGTGCTGCTTCTCAGTACCAGCCATTGTGTATTATTTCTTTAATACCTGTTTTATCCACAAGAGAAGGCAGAGAATGCGTGCTTTGAGTTGCTGGGCCAACACCCAGAACAATGCCAGGACGGTATCTGGGACACAGTAGTGACTTGCTTAACATATGTTGAATGAATGGTGTGCACTGACTGCAGTAGCATGATTCCACACTGTCTTCTTTAAGAAGCCCTCCTTTCACTTATGTTTTGCATGTGTTCCCTATGACTATTAACACAATTCAAGATAATTTAATTTAATTACCCCTCTCTCATTTCATCTTTGCTTCCCACTCCAAGATACCAATTGTTTACAACTGGTATATTTGATTCCAAGTCTTTCTTCAGGAAAGACTAAGATATTGGGTATTTAAAAATGATTTGATAACCTTAGCTTTTATAAAAGTGGGATCAAACTATATATGTTCAATATATTTTTCTCATTCAGGGAATACAGAATGAAACAAAGCCTTTGGGCAATTGAATGAGAAACATACAAATGTTAATATTTCTTGAAATCACTACAAAATCTCTCAGTGGTTTCTATCTAGGGAATAAAGCACTCTCTGCATAATGTATTATTTGCTAGAAATGTTCACAAATTGAAGCCCAGCTGCCATCTGTTATAGCAGAAAGCAGTGAGCTAAAGAGCATGTAAGCCAAGACTGAAATCATGAAAACCAAGGTGAGCAGTGGCCATAAATATGAGCCCAGGGGCAAACCACACTCTGGGAATCTGTTCCTGATTCTGCCAACTCGGCTCCAGCTTGCGAAGCATAGATGTAGCAGGTGCTGCCTGGTAACTGTTGATTAGACTAGCCAGGTTTCTGCTTCAGCGGCTGCTGACATCATCTGACCATGTATTCTAAAACCAGCTCTCCCCTTCCTCACATAGTCACAGGCCTCCAGAATCCCTGGAGACCAATACTGAAGAAATACATTACCTGTGGTATTTCTTGCTCACTGTATTTAGACTTCACAAAGGCCAATGTCCAGGCTCCCTTCTCAGATACTTGATTTAATTGGTCAGTGGTGAGGACTGGTGTTTTGGATGCATTGTAAATGTTGTAAATTCTTGACTTTGAAGGATATCCATGATACATTAATAAGTGATAAAGAGATTCTGAAGGTTCTCAGCCCTAAATTCTGAGCATTGTGCTCAATCCTCCTTGAGCTCATCAATCAGTTTCCCAATTTAGGCCTGCAGTTTAAGTTGCAGTAGGAGACTGTCCAAAAAAACACCATAGCTTCATCTTTTATTGTCCCATTTCCCTCATATCCTATTAGTGGATCAATGAAGAAAATTTGTAGAAACAAGGTACATAGCACATCTGAGGTTTTAAGAGTCTGAACACAATGCATTTTATGTTTCTTGCTTCTTAGTCCATATTACTAAACATGTACAAATCTTCCCATCTTCTATCTAGACTGACTAGTCTGGCATTTGATAAAGACCTTCTGATGAATATAACCCATTCCATACACTGGTCCCTAACCCACTGTTTTAGTTAGCTTTTTTGCCACTGTGACTAAAAGACCTGACAAGAACAATTTTAGAAAAGTTTATTTGGGTCCCACAGTTTCAGAGGTTTCAGTCCATAGATGACCAAATTCATTGCTCTGTGCCCAAGATGTGGCAGAACATCATAGTGAAATAGTGTAGTGGAGGAAAGTAGCTCAGGACATGGCCACCAAGAAGGAGAAGGAGAGACGTCTCCTCACCACAGACAAAATAGATACCACAGTGGCACATCTCCAATGACCCTCTTCCCCTAGCCATACCTACCTGCATACAGTTACCATTCAGTTAATCCTTGTCAGGGGATTAATGTACTAATTAGGTTAAGACTCTTATAACCAATCATTTCATCTCTAAACTTTTCTTGCACATCTCTAAATTTGTCTCACACATGAGGTTTTGAGGGACACCTATAATATCTAAATCATAACACTTACAGTACCCCCTACATGGTTAGGGAAAGACCCAAGACATATATGCATGAATTAATGAATCTGATATTATTTTGAGGAAGTTGTATTGTTTTGGCTTTATTTCAAAGAATCCAAACTAGACCTTTCTATGATTTGCATTAATCCTCCTTTATCAGCCTAGAGACAGGCTATCACAATGTCTACCAATCAAGGACCAATTAATTATTAGTGTAATTAGTTACATGAATAATTAATGTAATGAGACTGTGACAGACACAAAGGAATTCTTTATAGCAATTTTAAAATGTGATAGTCATCAACAGTTATTGAAAGATGTCTCACTTCGTTAAAAATGAAATAACTAAAAATTTATAGAGTTGTCAACATACAGTATGATCCTATTTTTTCAAAATTTCATGCCTGTATCTATGTGTGTGTGTGTGTAAGTGTACATATATGTAGAAAGACACCTGAAGGATATCCAAAAAACTCATTCAACAAACACTTTCTGTGCCTGACATTCTTCTAGGTGCTGGGGATCAGAGAATACAGTAAATTGCTGTCTTCATGTAGTATTACAATGAGAAAACAAAAACAAAGAAATAATGTCAGGTACTGATAGATAGGGATTTATGGAAAAGAAAGCCAAGCATACTACAATGTACTCTGTTATTGCCTTGACTAAGGCCAGGAACTACATCTCCCATAATTCCTTTCTCCATACAGTTTCAGGTTAGAGTTGACCAACAATGAACTTCGTGTGATCTTTAAATTAAGGCTTTCTGAAGGTCATGGCTGTCAGTCAGACTGACAGGCATATGTGTGCATGGAGCTTCAGCTCCCAGTTCATCTTCCCACTATTAGTTCCACAGACCAAAACCCATCAGCACTCCCCAGTAATTCTCTCAGAGGTATTCTATAGCATTTTCTTGAGCCGTTTACTCTCCGCCCTCTTAACTTGACCATTTTATACCATTCCCTCTTTTCTCAAACCTTTAACCCTCCTGCTTCTCTACTAACTTGCTTCCTACTTCATTGAGACATGAAGAGAATTTGCACACATGCCTACAACTATTTCTACTAACAAAAGATCATTTGCATCCTCATTTTCTGCCTTCTTTCCTGTGACAAGGAGTGGTTGAAGCTCTTTAATCCTTTTTCCTTCTTGAGAACACAGGACAATCGCATATTCCAGCCTCCTTTGTTAGCATGTTGGTAGTAGCCAAAGGAATATGAGAGAAGGAATAGAAGTCATTTCTACACTGGCCCCTCAAAGTTCCCTTGAGAGTCATGGTTTATTCTTTCTATTGCACCTACATGGCTGGAAATAAAGGATTCCAGTATGGGAGATCCACAGCATTGAAGAAATCTGAGTTCTAGGAGGTACCCAGGAGAGCTCTCTTACCTGCACCTGACTATGATATAAGCAAGAAATAGTCTGTTCTATGACAGCAGCTAAGTTAGCATCAATCTGACTAGCACACTTTCTCTCTTTAGAGATGAACTTCCCATACTCATTGCTCAGTCAAGCTATTCCAGCTATATAGACTAGATCTCATCTCTCACCTAGTCAAGGGCAAATCTCCATCTATCTGTTATATCATCAGTTTCCCTTCTCTCTCTCTCACATCAATCTCAGCATATAAATACACACAATATTTCCCATCTTTAAAAATGACAATCATTACTATTATTTGGGTGATTAAGATTTCTTTTCACTTTTTTCTTTCTCTCCCTGCATTGTTTAAATTTTATTTTACAAAACAAAATTGAAAAAACTCACCACCTATAAAGAAGTCCTGCTTTATACATCACATCATCAATGATTTCCCCCTTTCCTGTATTGCACATGCCTGGAGGTCCTCCATTCATAAGTTAGTCCTTCAACAACCTCTCAGACCTTCTTGCTGGGTTTAGTTTCTCCACCCGGTTTTCACCAAAAAAAAAAAAAAAAAAAAATCAGGAAATGGAAGCATGGGCTATAGGCTAATTACTTTTCTTCTGATGGGACAGTTCCTGGTGCTCAATGTGAACCAGGGGAACTTCACCACCATCTGCCTGTTCTCCTTTAACTAGAAGCACATTCTCTTGTTCTGGTCCCCTCTTTCTGTATGCCGCCTCCATTAAAATCATGAATGTGTCTGTTCACATTTATGAAGACTCCATAGGTAGATGATTTCAAACAATTGACATCTAATTATTTTCAAATAAATCAAAGAATTACCTTACCTTGGGTTTCTAATCTAACTCAATCTAGCTTTAAAAACAAAACAAAACAAAAATACGTTTTATATCCTGGCTTTATTTTAAGAACCTAAAGAGAAATGTTTTCTAAACAGAAACAAATTGATTTCTTCACATTTCCATTTCAGTAATGGACACTGGCTGTTTTTGTATAACCACTTAATTCACATAAGCACTTCTTTGGGAAAAAAATGCTTAAACCTCCTACCAGTCCTAAAATCAAGCTTTTCTGCTACATTTGGACAAGAAAGGGATTTCAGTAGTTTTCTAAATATTTTGCTGCAGGTTAAGCAGAGCCCAAGGCCCAGCGGTTTGAATAGTTCCTGTAGAAATTCTGAGGAATGTCAGCCTGTCACGCTCGCCACTTGTTATTCAGCCAGGAGTCTATTTGCTGTCAGTCTTTGGGGCATGAAACAGCTTGTGGACAAAACAAGTCAGACAAGCCCCTGCTGCCCTGGAGGATCCTGCTGACAGCTGTGACTCTGGGCCACACCAAATGTCACCCCAAAGGGAACAAACAAAAACCTGCAAAGCAGAGGTGGCAGCAGCCTCTACTTCAGTGATATTCTTTTTCATGAGATTATTGGCTACAGATTCAGATTTTAAAAAGAGTCCATAAGGTAGTAATTCTACAGTGATTGTCACTGCCTTGTATTTAGTTCAATTTAAACTCATAAAAGAGAGTTTAATTAGAACTGTGGAAATTTACCTGGTATATTTTCCGGGTAATAATTGGATCTTCACCACTAGCCTCATAGTGTGTCCAACAGGTATGTGACTCTAAAAGCAGGGGCAGACGTCCTCCTGTAAGACATCAGAGGAAAATGTCTGCCCTTCTCCAGGTTCCTTATTAAAGAGAGTTAATCAATTTCAATTCAGGCAATCAACAGGTATGAGTTAAACACCTGCCATGGCCTAACATGAGGATTTAGAGGAAACAAAGCTTTGGATTAGTTTGAATCAAAAGTAGCTGGGGCATCTTTATTCCAGCACCAGCAGCTGCAGGAGAGAGGAGCTAACAGAACTGATTTCTCTCCTCCCTGTGTTTTATGGAATATTTTATTATATTTGGGAATCAAAGAAAGGAAAGTAAAAACTAGTGAGGTAGGTCATATACAGCTGAAGTGTAACATGGCATCTATGATTCAAGAAAATATGCTATTTTTCTAATAAACATTTTATCCTTTCAATTAAATCTCTATAAAATGTCGTACAAACTTTCAGATTTAAGAAATGCCTTGGGGTGAAGGGAATGCACTTTCTAGTTAAGGCAGCTCCTGTTGCTATAATAAAACAATTTGACCTTAAGAGTTTTCACTTCTTTGCGTTGAATGTTGAGAAAACACCACAGAGGATGTCTCTGACTTACAAGAAGGGACAAATTTAATCTTATCTAGCTCTCCTCAGGCTAATTTTATCAATTAATATGATTCTGAGTTTGGCTAAGTCTAAAACACTTTTTAACCTTCAAATTCTTATCTGAGCATAAAAAAGGTAATTCAAAGCAGAGCACCTGAATACATAAAATGATTTTAGCTGCAGGTGATCTCTTCTTTTGAAAACTTTGATATCCATTGCTGGCTTCTACCCAGGGCTAAACAAGAAGAAACTTATATACAATTTCCTACCACACTTCTCTTCTCAATGGAAAGATACACACTTTTGATTCCTAATATTCCAATTTTGTATCTCAAATAATACAAAAGTTCAGGACATTCTCAAGAAGCTCCTGAAACAAATTACATATTAAAGACATTGAGAGGCCCATTAAGGGTTTAACTGTGAAGCCCTGAGTTAAACAGGAAATTGATATAAGAGGATTCTGGGGTGGCTGGAAGAGCTGGAGAAAATGGAATTTGAGCTGAGTCTTATCTGAGTTGCTTTATTTGGTTTCATGACTTCCTTCCATTTTCTAGGTACACTTGTTCACTGACTCTTTCTCTTTTTAACATCTTCCCCAGAAAACAGAGGCATTGATTCTCCTGATTAATGCTTAAGAACCCAGAATGGAAGCCAGCCAAAAACCTATCCCCTTCATGGAGAGTCTCATTGGTCTACTGCCTGTGAATCCCTGTTGTTCAGGTCAGAATAACTTTAGGTTGTATTGGAAATAATAAAGTATGCATGTTAAAAACTTAAGAGTTAACCACTTCCAAGCCAGCAACAAAGAATAAGGGAGTTTGGAGAACGGATATAGAACACTTAATTTAATCAAAAAAGGAAAAGAAAAAAAAATATGTGGCAAAGGAAAAGGAGGACTGAACTAGAAGAGACTAAATTATCATTTACAAACAATATGATTGACTAAGTAGACAATTCAAGAGAATCTGAACATAAGAAAATCATGTATCATTAAAAATTCAGGGTTCAACAATGGTGCTGAATTCAAGGAATTCAGGATCAACTAAACTTACACAATAGCATTCTTTCATATAAGCATATTGATAAGAAAAGATCAAAAGAAAAAATATTCACAATAGAATCAGAAAGTATTAGGAACTTGAACCCAACAAAGCATGTGCAAACTTTTACTGAGAAATTTACAAAGTGTCCTGAAAGACACAAAAGAAGACCTAAGTAAAGAAAGTACATAATGAACTAGCAACCCCTCAATACCCCTCATCAGAGGCAACCAGTACCCCTCTTTCCAGAATTTTCTTTGCCTAGACAAGACTAAGATATTCAGATATTCCTTGAAAGGTATACAGAATCCTATAATGTACCATAATTTAATCAATCCTTTTGATGGATGTTCAGATTATTTCTAGAGTTATCCATACTTCAAATAACTGCCACAAATATCCCTGTGAAATCAGCTATGTCCATGAGTTCTAGTTCATTTTTATACCAAATTTCTAGATGTCAAATTGCTGAGTCAGATAATTTGGGGCAGAAGGCTGGGGCAAGGAGACAAATTTTCACCTTAAAGATCACCATCAGGGCTTTTTCAGCTTTGGGTGGAGGCTCAGACCCTGGGAAACAGATTTGGAATCCCAGCAGGTGGAAGAAGATGTAAGACACAGTTGGGATAGTAGACATTGTTTATTCAGAGGCAGCAACAACCTCTAGCCAGCCCCTAGCTCTAGTTACAGCCCCTATCCAGTTCTATTTAACCCCCAGAGCAAATTCCATAGTCCTTTTGATATGCAGGCCAGACAAAGAAGGCATATTGCTTATATGTAAGAATGCTATTGTGTAAGTTTAGTTGATCCATAAGTGGGTGCATGCTCACAAGCAAATGTTTATGACCTTGAGTACATGTGCTGAATCAGGGGTTCATGACCTTTACTACACATTGAAAACAGCCTGCTGGAAGCCTCAGTGAAAGAACCTAACTCTATCCATAAGGGCCTGCCCTACATGCAGAATTGTTCTTCAATACTTTCTCACCTAACAAGATAATCAGGGATTGTCCTGAGATGGCATAGAAGGGAAAAGAATGGGATGCTGACTTTGGAGGACTTTGGGCAGAAAGAATGTGGAAAGATAATATACATTCAAATATCAGGAATTTTTCATAGACTTAGAAAGCAGACATAGGAAGACAGTAAAAACAGATGCAAACCCAGTTCTTCTAAATTTTGCTGGAAACCATGGGTGATATTTGTATTGTGAGAGAATCGTCATAACTGCTAATATCAGCATTGTTATTTAGTTAGCCCTATGTGCTTCTCTGGAGTTACCAGCAGTAAAAAAAAAAAAAAAAAAAAAAAATGTTTTGAAAGGTTGTATGCTGAATTGAGATGGAAAAGCTGGGGAATAGGTTTCTAACTTGAAGCCTGGTGAATGGGAGCCCAGGAAATGGACAAGGTCAGGCTAGGGTGTGAATGGAGTGTGGGGCTGAGCTTTAGGCCTGCAGAACAGAAACTGAGCCAGCAAAGAGCTACTAAGAGTTAAGGATGCCAGTCATTAAACTCCTTCAACCATTATTTATTAAGAACCTAATACATACCTGAAATTATTCTAACTACTAAGAATACAGCATGAACAAAGAAGATAAAGTCTCCAATTCTTAGGGGTAATTTTCTGTTTAGGAACCTGGGATGGAGTAAAAGATTAATGAGTACATTATATATTATATAATCTGTTAAATAATCACAGGAGCTTGGGAGGAAAATAAAGCAAAAAGAATAATAGGAAATACTGGGAGACTGGATAGCAAATTTCAGATGAGTATCCAGGGATGCCTTACTGAAAGTGTTGAGTGAAGACTGGAAGGAAGCAAGTGGATGCCACCTGGGATTATCTGGGTGAATAATATGAAGACAGAGAAAATCAAAAGTACCAATGCATGGCTGAGGAACTGAGAAACAGCAAAGGAGCCATTGTAACTGGGGAAGGTTAGAAAAGGAAAGAACTGAGAATCAAGCTTGCCTAACATTACTACACTTCCCTGAATTCAACCTGTTCTTGCAACTATATGTAGTCTGCAGAGAATTTTGCAACCTGTTCAGTTTCAACTCTGTGGACCTACTCTGGCAGCATGACTTTTTGGTTGTAATGCATCTATTTTAATGGAACAAACTGGATGTACTGCAGAGTTCACTACAAAGAAACTTCATCTGTGTCAAGGCCCAATTTTTTAAAAATATGAGAGTTTTAATGTATCTTCACTGTTTGGAGCAAAAAAAATCACTGGGTCTTCCTTGCAACCTGGCACTTCCTTCTTCTCTGGTTGGCAGAATTGGAACCAGAGCCCTACTGTTCTGCTGTTATACCTTTATCAACTCAGACACAGGTGTGAGAGCCCCTTAATTCAGTAAATCTTGCTGATTTTTCCCTAAGCTTAACAAGCTCTCAAGGCCTGATCTTTGATGATTTATACACTGACAACTTATTAAATGTTACCGAGCATTTCTCTACTTTTGCCTGACACTCTCTTGTAGATTCTTTCCCCATGCAAATTTAATTGGCTGTTAGACTCAAAATAACAAGCATGAAGTGGTAGAAAGGTCATTCAAAGCAGGCCAGATTCCTCCAAAATGCTCCTGAAAAAAAAGAAAAGAAAAATAGAAAGAAACTATACTTATTTAAATTATCCCTGCCTTTCTCCTCATTTATCATATTAGGAAAAAAATCTTTTGATATTAGCAAAAATGTTACACAAGGCCTGGGTGATTTTTAGTGCTAAAACATAGACATTATAGCAGAGAACACTCTTTGACTTTTGTCCTGAACAAATGGAAATGTTCCCATTACTACGGTGAGATAGGAAAGCTGTTTTAGCTAACTTCTCAAAAGTGGCTGGTTGCTATAACTTTTAATTTATTTATGCAACAAGTATTTATTGAAATTAACTCTACTAAAATGGTCCAAAGCTATATTCAAACCCCTAAGAGAAATGTAAACTTCTCAATCCACAGTGAAATTTCTAATGCTCTTCCTAAACTGCTTGGAGTCCATTATTGCAAGCTTTCCTATAATTTAAGCTTGTACCCCAGAAACTTGTTCAGAGGGAAGCATTCATCGATCAGGAACATTGTGGAAGCCATTCGCTTCCCCTCTCCCGACTCTAGGCCATCAGAGCTTGTAAATTAGCTGGGAAAATAATGCATAGAAATATGAAAGCTTTAAAAGCATAAGACAATATAAAAGATACCACAAGATAAAAAATTAGGACAAAACAAATGATATTGTAGATTCATAGGAAGGAGAGGTCTTTGTGAGTTGGTATAGTCTTGGATGGTATGGTGGTAGATGTATGCAAGAAAGGATGTTTGTGAAAAGGCAGGAAAAGGGCAAAGACCAGGGAGGACAGTTGTAAAAGGGGAGGGTAAAGACTCCCCAGAGGGCTAACAAATGCTTAGGGGTGTTTTGAATTATCATCAGGAATGGGTAAGCATCCCTGACTTAATGCATAGAAGCCCAGGGATGCTAATCCTCTTACAATATACAGGAAGTCCCACAGGAGGGAGAATTATCTCACCCAAAACTTGAAAGCACTTCTCAGTTGAGACACATTACAGGATCAAGAAAAAGAAAATGTTCAGAGACTAAGAGTGTAGATTCTAAACAATAACAAGACAGTCATTCAATATTTTCGGGCAAGCCTGTAAGTCCTTTCTGCTCACCTCTCTAAAAAAGGTACAAATCACTCATAAAGTACCTGGAGAAATGTATGATTTTCCACTGAGGTAGACCAATGCCAATCACTATTTAAAGGATCCAGGGGGTCCTGGTAAACAAGTGTCTCCTTAAAACAGTTAATGGCCAATTGTCCTTTAGTTTGCATATTAAATTAATATTTTCATCTATTATTTAATCTATAATTAAAAATAAATAAATAAATAAATTAAGGCTAAGATATAAAGAAAATAGACATTACTTTCTCTCGACAGTTCAGTGGATTCTGCCACTCACCCAGCTTTAGAGATCATTGCACAAAACCATACGCTAGCCCAGGTCAAAAGGTAGTTGTCTCACATTTTGGTTCCTACTGGTCATTTCATTTTTATTTCAGTTTAGTGGGGCAAGAACTAAAGTGAAGGAGAGAGCAGAAAAAGGGAAGCCCCAACAGCTTTTATTTTTTGGTACCAGGGATTGGGCACTGAGCCACATCCCCAGCCTTATTTTGTATCTTATTTAGAGACAGGGTCTCACCGAGTCTCTTTAGTGCCTCACTTTTGCTGAGGCTGGCTTTGAACTCGTGATCCTCCTGCCTCAGCACCGCTGGGATTACAGGCAAGGGCCACCATGCCTGAGCTCCCAAACAACTTTTCATTTAAAAGCCCATAAATAAGAAGAGGAGCACTCTGGGACAAGCACCAGAGGCCCCACACTCTGTAGAACCTAGATCCTTTATAGACAGGGGTGGCAAAGCCCTTCCAGAGTCCTCAGGGGAGAGTAAGGTAATTGCCCAGCTGACTATAATCTGGCTCACTTCTGTGACTTTACCTCAAGTGTACAGAAGAATCCAGGACAAAATGAATACTGAGAAGGTTGTAATAACAAGAAACAGAGCATAGAGACATGGGCTGCTGGGCTGAGGACATAAGAACTCAGTGTCCACACATGAATTGTCAACAGCAATAAATAAATAAATAAATAAATAAATTTCAAGTGCTTAGAATTGAGTCTCATGTCTAAAGAGCATAGAGTACTATCGTAAGTGAGGTTCCTCAAATTTTCTTGTTCTTATAAAATATATTGCTTTTATATATGAAGTTTTTTTACAAAAATGTATACTTTGCTACTTTTTCTTGCATCAACATGCTTTGTTATAATTCATATATGTTGCTTTATATAAATCTTTCAATGACTTTTAAGTGATACAGAGCACCCCATATGTGCACCCACCACATTGTTCTTAAAATAGACTTCCATACTGCCTGCAGCTCTCCACCATCACATGCCATAGAGCATGAGCATCCTGCTATACATCCCCCTCTGTGTTATAATGAAGAGTGGAATTCCTGAGTCATAGCCTGTACTTCATATGTAGGTGGAGATAGGAGTAAAGAAAAGTAACAGTTCAATAATTATTATGAACATGCTAGGAAAAGTAATAAATTATTTTAGAAATTCCACAATGGCAAGCCCAGAACTAGGGAAGAGAACAAATAGCCATCTGGGTGTACAAAGAAATGGGGAAGAGAGAGAGAGTAATGAATAAGGTAGTTAATGAGTACCAATTAAGGTTTTTTTAGTGTAAAGGCCACTCCATGAGATTAACCTATAGAAACATTCTAGGCAACTCCTTTGTTCCCAAGTGATGGAAATAGGGACACATCTGAGTAAAGGCTACAGACTCAAGGGCTAGCCAACAGCCTTAACACTCTTCCAATATGTGTTTAGCATGGATTTTGATTGATGTGCCTGCCCAGAAGCTACATAAGCCCCTAGACCAGAACATTTAAGTGGTAACCTGCTCTCAGGTCCCGTTCCTGCTACCAAGAACTCTACTTTTTTTTCTCACTTAAATAGATTCTATTCTTTTCACTCTTGCCTTCTGTTGTTGTCTGTGGATTTTTCTCTTCATGAGACAAGAACCCAGAAAGAAATTGGCAGTGAGCTGCTGGGGTCTGCTGCAACACTGGAGGGCATAGTCCTCCATGAAGAGCTGCAACACACCATTTAATACTAGTGGAGAAGAATCCAGTCCTGCTAGTCATGACCCTCTGAGCTGATGCCAGCAGGTACCCCCGCTGTAATTAGCTGCTAACAATAAAAAGGGCTTTTTTTGCGGGTATTGGAGATTGAACTCAGGGGCACTCGACCACTGAGCCACATCCCCAGCCCTATTTTGTGTTTTTGTTGTTGTTGTTGTTGTTGTTTTATGTAGAGACAGGGTCTCACTGAGTTGCTTATCGCCTTGCCGTTGCTGAGGCTGGCTTTGAACTCGGGATTCTCTTGTCTCAGCCTCCCTAAGTGCTGGGATTACAGGCTTGCACCGCCGTGCCCGGCTCTAAAAAGGGCTTTCTTGACTGCAGAGTCCTGCAGCTTACACAGACCCCACCCACCAGCAGAAGCAAAGAATCTAATTTTATCTAAAACTCAGTTTTACTAACAACAAATGGAACATGAAGAAAAAAAATTTCCCAAGATTACCAGGCCTTGTGGCCCACACTGGTAATCCCAGCTACTTGGGAGGTTTGAAAGGAGCACAAGTTCAAGACCAGCCTCAACATCTTAGTGAGACCCTGTCTCAAAATAAAAATAGCTGGGGATGTAGCTCAGTGGTAGAGTGCTTGCTTGCCTAATAGGTGTCAGGCCCTGGGATCAATCCTCATTACCACCTCCCCAAAACATTACTAAGATAAAGAGGGAAAAGACCAGAGGCACTGAAAAGGGGACTGAAGAAACAGAGAAAAGGATAGTGCATAAAATTGTACCTGAAACTGGTCAAGCTACCAGTGCTTGGCTGAAGGATTTAGAGAACCCCACTATTGTTCCCCTCCATCTACATATCTCTCAACAGAGATGGGGGCCATGGAAATGTGCCCATCTGCAGCTTATGACCCGCCTTCTCTCTAATGTTTGGGATAGAGTGACTCTGTCCCAGTAATCCTAACCCTCATTCCAGATCCAGCTTATATTTCTTCCCTGGTCCAGCTTTCTGACATTCCACCAATCTGTAAACCCCTTGTTCTGAAGGACACAAGGGCTGCCATTGCAATGTGTATGGAGAGAGCTCAGACCTATGGGCTGGAGAGTCTGTGTGCTTTCACAGACAAGTCTGTTCCATGACAGAGTCAGATATGGAAAAATAAACAGGAGCTATGGGTCAAGGGTTGGAGGGGATGCAAAAGCCTGGCCTTCCAGCTACAGGTCCCCTTGAGGAATTTAAAAGGGTAATGCTGTTGGGGGGAGGAGGAGTGATGCAATTTGTGATAAGAAGTAATTTGAATAGGACTGAGGAGATGAAGAAAAATCCAGATGCTGCAACCCCAGGGACCTTCACAAAGTGGTTGGATGGCCGGGCAAGGTTAGCTAGATGAGTGACAGCTGAGCCTCCAGAGAAACAAAAGAGTCTCCCTACTTCCCCCATAAAGAGGAAGAAGAGGTCAGGGGAGTCTGGGAGTGAGCACGAGCTAGTTTACAAGTGAAGGGAAAATCCCTTTCCCTCTTCTTCTGTCCTAGTCCAGTGGCCCCCATCAGGGAGTCTTCACAGAAAAAGTCATGGTCTTTGGCAAATATTTAATTAATTTGAATTTTCAGTATTCACAGTTATTTCTTATGAACTATTGCTTTACATATAATTTTATACTTTTCACTATAGAAGTATACTTGCTAATCTAGATACAAATAATATATTTATTTAATGTTATTATGATTTATAAATTTTTAGTATGTAGACATGTGGTAGGTACATATGGGATGCTGGACACTGAAAATGTAAGATGAGACTGCAGGCCTTTCCTGTCCATGAGATGTCATCTCTAGTCTGCCAGCATACATGATGGGCCAGGAACTGGGCTTTATTTGTCATTTTACTGAACCTCCTAACAATTTTATGATATTGAGTAGACAGATGAACAAAATGAAGAACAAAGAGTCAAGATGCTTGGTCAAGATCACGTAGCTAATAAACAAGGACCTGGAATCCCAATGACCCTCTCAACCTCAAGGCATTTTCTTTGCCATTAATCTCTCAAATTAAGGCAATGCAGAGATGTAGAGACATGTGGCAGGTTGGTTTCTCTTCAATTTAATTTTCATTTAGAGTGGGGAAATGAAACCAGCAACTTTCTCCCAGTCTCTCACCTTAAAGAGACTCAGATACCACAAGTGTATCTCACCCTCATTCTTCCAAAGAGTCACAAGTTACACTATTGGAGACACAGTTTGACTTCTGGACAGATCAACAGGCATTCTTTCAGTACAACATGCCAGACAGGAAAACCTCTAACTACAAGCTATAATGAAAGAAAAGATCTACTGGAAGGAGGCAATGCTCTGAAGTTATGTATGTCAGAGAGAGAGAGAGACAGAGACAGAGAAAGACAGAGACAGAGAGATTGAGAAGGAGAGAGGGAGACAGAGTTGTTCCCTCCCTTGCTTGAAAATCACCAGCTAAAGCCAAGTTTGGGATTCATATTTTTGCATGAATCACTAACCAATTCCTTCTGCTGTTAGATATGAGACTTCTTAAGAGATTTATTCCTTATATTTACATAGTAGTTTCTACTTTCAATTCCATGAAAAATGTAACTGTCAAAGAAACTGACACATTTCCCTATTCATTTATCTTTCTAAATCACATGTTTGACCATGTTATTTCCCCACTTTAAAATGCCTCAGTGACTCCAAATGCTTAGTAGATCAAATCCAAATTCTTTAGTATGACATTCAAGGTCTTTTAATATTTTAATCAAGGCAATTATTTCAACTTCAGTGCTTGCCACACCCTCCACATACTGTCTGTCATTTTAAAACAGGCCAAACAAACTGAGCCACCACTTCACACCTCCGCATCTGCTCACACAGAGCTCCCTGTCCTCTCTACTCTGCTTGTTGAAATTTTGTTTTGCAAGGGCCATTTTAAAATAACCTCTTCCCTAAACCTTCTTCAACTATACCTAGACAAGTGATTATCAAACTTTTGTAATACAGACATTATTTTTTTTTAAAAAAAGGAGATCTAATATATGATTGTCTACTTTTACTTTTCCAAATAAGATCTGACATGTACATTTCAAATTACATAGGACAAGTTAGGACTAAGAATAAGAAGGAAGAATATAACCTTAGGATAAATGACATATTTTAAACACTGTGCAGCTGATTTTATGAAAATTTCCTGAATTTGATTGTTAGTACTTTTTCATTTTTCCACAGGGGAAAATAGCCATGAATGAGCATTTAGGAAGCATTGTCTAAACTATAGATGGAAACTACTATTCCACTAATGGTCTTTTAACACTATGTATGGATTTACTACATTGAATCATACTTATTTTCTCTTTTCACTTTTTTTTGAATTTTTGAGTAGAGGGAATTTTAAAATTTTTATCTGTATTCCAAGTATCTGGTACATTAATATATACTCAATAAATGTCTGTTAAAACAATTTTAGTACAAGTGATTCTGTGTATGGACAGAATACCAAAGCACTCTGTTCCCAGACACAGAATAGACTTTATTCCAAGCCAGGTGCGATGGCGCAAGCCTGTAGTCCCAGCACTTAGGGAGGCTGAGACAGGAGAATCGCGAGTTCAAAGCCAGCCTCAGCAACGGCGAGGTGCTAAGCAACTCAGTGAGACCCTGCCTCTACATAAAACACAAAATAGGGCTGGGGATGTGGTTCAGTGGTCGAATACCCCTGAGTTCAATCTCCAGTACCAAAAAAAAAAAAAAAAAAGAATAGACTTTATTCCAGTAAGAAAACATAGTTCCATTTCTGTGTGATTTCACCATGGAGAGTTCTTGCACCATGAAGTGCCATCTGTGACAATCCTTCCTACACAAAGAGCAGCATATAGGTAAAGTTCCTCTTCTCTGGGTTATAATATCACTTCCATCATCATCATCCTTTCACTCTCCTCTTCCTCATCTTGTATCCTGAAAAGGATTCCACAGCTTGAGGATTTTATCTTCTCTTTGGGGTTGGCCATAAATTAGTGAGTCTGCTTGATGTTACACATAAAATAGCCTGACTCAAACTAAGTTACATAAAAGGGAATGCCTTGGTTCGTACAACCAGAAACTTGCTCCAGGTAAAGCTCGATTCAGCAGCTCCCTGATGTCAACTTGGATGACATCTCTTTCTATGTTGTTGCTCTGCCTCCAGCACACTTTTCTTCCTCTGTTCTGGCTTCTCTTTTGGTCCAGAGCAAGAACTATCAGCAGCTCTACAGGCTACAGGTCTGTCTTACAGGAGACAAAATATAATTGTCCCTACATTCCCACAAGTTCAATGCAGTTATATTCACTTAAGTTACCTCTCTACACGTGGACAAAGGTCAGCGGAAAAAACTCGTTCATTGTCTATAGTATCAGCTTCCAGCTCTGGAGCTAGGGATAGATGATAGAGCCAGCTCTTCAGAAAACACATAAGCTCCCATATCTGGGGTTGTTGGGAAGTAAAGAAGCAATAGTTGGTGGTAACAAATGTCCACTACAGTCTATATAAGTGATAATTTTCTGAACACACAAGTACCCTCAAAAATAACATTAGAACTTTCACAAAAACACTTATGGGTATTTTTTTTTAATTTTCCCCCAACTTCAAAAATGCTCTCCAAAATTTCTTGTCCCACGCCAACGAAAGGCAACTACATTATTCTTTTTTAATAAAGTGGAATGTAAAGATCTCTTCTAGAAATAGATGGATGATGATAAAGGAGCTGTTTCAGGAGCTGACACAGAAAGTAATGATTAATTACATTCTTGTGGGCTGAACTGTCCAAAATACTAGAGGGCATCATCTTTCTTCCAGCTTCTACAAAAGTCAAGAGATTCTTTGCCTGTGGCAGTGAGATATGAATGGAAGGTTAGTCACTTGATCCCTCTACAGAAGAAATAATTCACTGCCTCCAAAGCAAATTCTCCAAAGGAGCACATTTGAGGGACCATGTACGACAATCCTTTTGGCTAAAATGAACAGATGGTTAGAAGATGTTTTAGTGGAAGTCTGTTTTTACCTGATGCATCCAGAATAGCTGCCCATCTAGCCTAAATCCTCCCTGGTGAATAGTTCAAATAGCCCATCATGATCTAAGAAATGACTGAAGTTTATAATCTTAAAGGAATAGGAAGACTTAGATTTTATTTTCCACAATTTACAATTAATTGAGATATTAATTTTGGATAAAATTTTAATTGCCCTGAGGCAAACTCATAGTAATGGCGTCAGTGAATCACATCTTTCTGTATTCACACCTATGGATAGCTGCCAACTCCCATGCCCTCCGACCCCTCTCTCCCAACACTAACTCTGAGCTTTACCATGTGACTTGCTTTGCCCAATGGAACACCAAGGAAACATACTCAAGGAAAGACTTGAATCATGCTTGCCCATTGAAGCTTGCCTTTTCTTGCTGTGAGGAATCGTTCCATCACCATCTTTTCTCACATTTTAGGAATTTTCCTTACTTAATTAATTTAGTTCAACGAATTCTTCTTCTCCACCTAATCATCTATTTAACCCATTTCTCATGCTTTCAATTGTCAACTATTCCATTTTTCATTCCTAGAAAGTCAACTTGGCTATTTTTTTGTAATCCATCTGTTCTTTTCCATAATGCTTTCATTTTTTCAGAATATTTTCTACTTATTCCTTTATTTACATAATCATTTTAAATATTCCCATTTTATAGATTTTGATTTAAAATATTTAGGTCTGGAGAGAGGATTCTGGGAAGCTGACAGAGTAGGAAGCGCCAGGAATCCATCTCTCCACCCAGCAACTGCACTGGCAGAATCTGTCTATGGCACCTCTTGCACAACTCTAGAGTCATTGAAGGCTTGTGATTTGCAGAGGAAAGCAGTTAATTTTGATCAGTTACAGCTCTTACCTACCCATCTCTCACCCCTTGCCCTATAGCAAGTTGCTACACATGGTCTTTTAGTAGCTTATAAACAGCATACAGGAGTCACAGAAGGCAAATAGCATCCTGACTACAAATATTAGGGATCTGTATTCTGACTAATGATTGCTAAACACATAGGTAGGTAGGTCGGATGTAGATAGTCATTTTTGCTGTCCCTGCTCACTATTGTTACAAATACCTCCCTGTCTGGTTGAAGTGACTTTCTAGGGATTTAAAGGACCAGTGACATTTTGTCCTTCCTTTATTTTTCTCTTTTCTTCTTTTGGGAGCCAGGTGTTAAAAACTAGGGCAATAAGAAATGACTTGGTTTTCAGATTAGAAAATGATTGTGCCTACACAGAGAAAGATACAGACTCAGCAAAAATCTGCAAAGCCCTTAATTGCATATCTTAGACTGATCCTCGGCATGGAGACAACCAATTAGATAAACAATAACAAAACCAGCAAAGCCTGGGGGACAGAATTTTGTTTCCAAAGTTACACTTTATTAGATTCAAATATCCAGTTTTCTACAAAAAGAAAACAACAAGCATACAAAGCAACAGGGAAGTATAAAACATTCCAAAGAAAATAAAAATTGTCCCTGAAAAAGACTTGATGGTTGGCCTACTAGATAAAGACTTTAAAACTGTCTTAGTTTATTTCTGTTATTATAATAAAATTCCAGAGGCTAGGTAATTTATAAATTAAAAAAGTGTACTTAACCCATGATTTTAGAGGCCAGGAAATCCATGGGCATAGTAATAGGCCTTTATGCCACATCTTAGCATGGTGGGAGGTGAAAAGGCAAGCAAGTGCATCCAAACCATTATGACAACTGTTTTAGGGATGCTAAAGGACTAAATGTAGATGTATAAAAAAATCAAGAAAATGACATATAATGAACAAAATGGAAGTCAAGATAAAGAGATAGAAAATCTAAATCAAAACCAAGAAGAAATTCTGGAGATACAAAGTACCTTACCTGATATATATTAAAAAAAAATTCCTACAGGGATTTAAAAGCAGATTTGAGCTGGGGGAAAAAAGAAATAGAAAATTTTAAGATAGGACAGTAGGAATTATCAAATCTTAGGAATATAAAGAAAAAAGATTAAAGAAAAGTGAATAGATATCAGAAAACATTAAGAAGATCAAAGTATGCAGTGATTGCCCCAGAAGAAGACAGAGAATTGAGCAGAGAATAGAAAAAATATGGTTGAAAAATTCCAAAATTATGAAAGATATGAATATAAACAGTCAAGAGACAAAAAAATCTCCAAATAAGAACTCAGAGAGATGCACATCACCACATTAATATCAAACTTTTGAGGATCAAAAACAAAGAATCTTATAGGCAGCAAGAAATAAGTGTCTTCGATATATAAGGGATCCTAAACAAAACAATCAGCAGGTTGATCACTAGAAACTTTGGATCCAGAAGGCAGTGGGCCAATATATTCAAAGTAACAAAAAAGAAAAAAAAAAACTCTACCAAGAATCCTGCATCTGGCAAAAGTGTCCTTCACAATTGAGAGTAATTTTGAGACGTCTTAGATAAACAAAAGCTGAGAGAGTGTTACAACCAGATCTGGCTTGGAAGAAATGCTCAAGGAAGTTCTACAGGTGAATCAAAAGAGCACTAGAAAGAATTAAAGACATATGGAAAAAATCAAGACTTCAATAAAGATAAATACCTGGACAATTACTAAAGCTAATATTATTATAGCAAATGTTTATTACTTGACTTTTTCTCTTCTAAAGCTTTAAGAGATTGATACTTTTTAAAAATATTACTAACCTAAAAGCTAGTATTATTGTACCTTTGGTTTGTAAATCCACATTTTGTTTTCTATACAATGTTAGAAACTAATGCATTTAAAAATTATGAGTTTATACTTTGAGACAAATAATATATAAGGATTTAGTTTTGTGACATCAGCAACAGAAAAGAGTGGAGACAAAGCTGTTAAGGAGCAGAATTTTTGTATGTTATTGAAATTAAGCTTGTATAAATTCAAATTATAGTGTTATAACTTTGGGATGTTAAATGTAATCTCCATAGTAACTGCAAAGAAAAATAGCTATAAAATATGCAGAAAAAAAAAGAAAATGAGAAAGGATTTAAACATTTTTTTTACAAAAAGTTAACAACACAGAAAAGATAGTAAAAGAAATGAAGGGAAAAACTGTATAAGGCATATAGAAAACTAATAACAAAATGACAGAAGTAAGTCTTTCCTTATCAGTATTTACTTGAAATGCAAGTACATTAAACTCTGCAATCCAAAGATAGAATAGCAGAATTGATACAAAGGATCCAACTATACACTATCTACAAGAGACTCGATTTAGATTCAAAGACACAAATAGATTGAAAGTGAAAGGATGACAAAAGATATTCCATGTAAACAATAACCAAAAGAAAGCAGAGTGGCTATGCTGAAACAGATACAATAGGCTTTAAGTAAAAAAAAGATCACAAGGGCTGGGGCTGTAGCTCAGTGGTAGAGCGCTTGCCTAGCATGCGTGAAGCACTGGGTTCGATCCTCAGCACCACATAAAAACAATAAATGAATAAAATAAAGATCCATCAACAACTAAAAAATAATATTTAAAAAAAATATTTTAAAAAGATCACAAGAAACAGACAAAAAAAGAGCATTATATATGAGCAAAAGCTTTAAAACAGGAAACATATATAATGGTTATTCACATTTGCTCACCTAGTAACAGATCATCAAAAAATATAAACTAAAAACTGGCAGAACTCAAAGAAGAAATGGGCAGCTCTACAGTAATAGATGGAAACTTCAATACTCTACTTGCAATGGAATTACCAGACAGAAGATATGTAAGGAAACAGTGGACTAAACAGAGCCAACCCACCAGAACTAACAGACATCATGGAACTCTCTACCCAACAATGACAGCACACACATTCTTCTCAAGTGCACAGGAGACATTCTCTAACTACCATAGGATGAAGTTCAAAAGCAATAACAGAAGGAAAACTGAAAAATAAAAAAATTTGTGGAAATGTATCAACACCATCTGAACAGTCTTTTTAACAAATAGTGCTGGGGAAATTGGATATTCACATGCAAAAGAATGAAAATAGACCTTTATCTAACACTACATCCAAAATTTAACCCAAAATGTGTCACAGACCTAAAACTACAAAACCCTTAAAAGAAAACATAAGTCAAAAGCTTCACGACTTTGGATTTAGCACTAATTTTGTTGATTTGTCACCAAAGAGAGCAACAAAGAAAAAAAAATGGACAAATTGGTCTTTGTGAAACTTAAAAAGTTCTGCTCATCAAAAGAAATTGTAAAGTACAAATATGCCACAACAAAACCCATAAAAATGTAAACTATAATGCACCAATTTAAAAATGTGGGGGAAAAAGTTTAATATACAAAATATATGGAGAACACCTATAACTAAACAACAACGAAAATAGCCTGATTTGAAAAATGGGCAAAGAACTTTAATAGACATATTAATTATTGCAAAGAAATATTTAATAGACAAATTAAATATTGTGAAGAGTCAATATCACATGAAAAGATGCTCAGCATCACTAATCATTAGGGAAATGCAAGTAAAAACCACAGTGACATACCACTTCACACCAACTTGGAAGGCTGTTACGAAAACAACAGAACAGAACAAGTGTTGGAAGAATGGAGAGAAACTGCAACTCATGTGCACTGTTGTGGGAGGGTTGCAATGGCACACTTTCTATGGAAAACACTATGGCAGTTACTCAAAATAATTAAAAATAGAATTACCATATGACTCAATGATTTTATTTTGAGTTATATGCCAAAATAATTTACAACATGCTCTCAGAGAGATATTTGTATGCCATGTTTAACCAGCAGAATTCACAATAGCTAAAATGTGGAAGCAAAAGATATGTCCATACACAGAGGAATAGATAGGCAAAATGTGCTATCTACACAGGAGCATTATTCAGCCTTAAAAAGGGAGAAAACTTTTACAAATGCCACAACATGGATGCACTTTGAGAATATTATTCTAAGTGAAAATAAATGGAGATGTACATCATGTTCATTGACTAGAAGATCTGATGTTATTAAGATGTCAATTGTTCTCAAATTGATCTATTATTTTAATGCATTCCTAATCAAAATTCTAGCAGGAGGTTTTTTGTTTTGTTTTGTTTTCAGAAATCCTACCTTTTTCTGCTGCTATAACCAGATATAAATGTTATGTTATGTGTATTTTAACACAATAAAAAGTGAAAATAATTTTTTGGTCTTAGAAAGGTCATTATTCTGTTGGTGTCATCTCCTGGATCTCATGTAATTTATAATTTTTAAACATGAGCTCATTGTCAAGGATGAATATTCATTGTTTGGGGGTCATTTGTACTCTGGTTTATAAAATTATTAGAATACAGTGATTTCAGCCCTTACTTATGCTTACAGAGTAAAGGGTGTCAATGACTTGGACCCTTTTTAATGCCCACGTACACAATAGGATGCCAAGTTTCTTTCAAACCGTATGCTTCAGTAATAAGCTTTGGCAAGCTCACTCCTACCTTCTTTAGATCTGCACACATTACACCCGTGGTGAATTCCTCATTTTTCTTAAGCACACAGCCTGAGTCAATTTTCACAAATGACCATCCTCCCTCCTGTTCTCTATTTAGTCCTTCATTCTCTTCCATCTTAAACTTTCTCTTAAGTGTTTTCAATGACAATTTTATCCAAGCTTGACTTTAGCTCTACTTCTCTAGCCTATTTGTTATATTCTTCCTGCTCCTGCATTGTAATGATTTACTTCTACTTGAGAATTATAAGGCAAGTATGGGATCATATGACTTTGATAAAAATAGGAGTATACACAGAATACATGTAGAATTCAAGAAAGCTGGGTATTTCATTACAAGGTTTGTTTAAGAATATAAGATTAAGTTTTCTTAGAAAAAACATTAATAGAAAATTGACCTACAGAAAATTAACCTTAAATCTAACTCACAGAGAGATTGGCAAAAGCAATGATGATTATATAATAATTTGAATTTTAAGGGTAAAGGAGTAATATTAGAAAAACTAAAGACAGTTCATTGTTTCAACAAGACTTTTGGAGAAAAAGAATTAAGGAGTCATGGAAAAGGGCCCTAATCCTTTGTGTCTGATGGCAGTTCTGCTTCGCATTAAGCAAACTCACAAGATATATGATAAGTATCATTTGTATTGTCTGAGCAGTGATTTAAAAATTCTTATTATTTCTAAACTTAGAAATGAGAAAATGATATGCCCACAGCTTCACTTCTGAAGGGCAGCCTTCAAATTTCTCTCTACTATGCAAGGCCTGGAAGAAGATAGTAGTGACCAAGGGAATGGCAGAGACAAAGCAAAGGCCCCCAGGCCCATCACCCAGTCCACATAGGGGAAGAGAAATTGTGAGCCTATCCCCTTCCCACAGTCCAAGGAGGAAAAGGCCCAAGCATGGTCAGGGATGTGTCTATTCATTCAGAAATGTTTGTTGAGATTTTTTTCCACATGTAAGTCACTACCATTGTACACAAGGCAGAAGAAGAAAGATTTCAGATTGAGACTGTGCCCTCTATAATTTTCTAATCTGGTATAAAAAATATGACAAAATGACAAACAAAAGTTCCATACATTGATAAAGAGTTAAAAGCATTAACTCTTTTAATGTTTTTGTGTGTATGTGTGTGTGTGTGGAAACACACACACATACACACAAACACACACCCTGGACATGGTTCTATTTAAGGAAATAAAACAGAGATTTATTACCTGCACTCTGCCTCCTCAGGACAGCAATTCCCTGAAGAGAGTCAAAATTTCTTAAATATTTAGTCAGAAGGAAAGCCTCAGCCTCAAATCTTTATATGCCTGTTAACATAATTTGCACAGACAAAAGTACATCCCAGTCCTTGGAGGCCACAGGACTCCTTTGCTCCATGTTCCCCTGTGAGAGTTCACGGTCTCCAAGTACCTTGTCACAGAGTGGCTCGCAGGTCCTCTTCAGAAAGCAGTCACAGTGGCCATTCCAGAAACACCATTGTCCGCTTCTTAGATCTAATGGGGAATAAATAAAATGCCATGCCTCACTTGTAAGATTCTGTAAACCTCTATTCCTGCCAAGAATCCTCTACTTTAGTGGGACCTCAACCACTTGCCAGGAAGATTCAGCCTTGACTCCTCCCCTACACAGCTGTGTGTCCCTGGACAGTACAAACTGCCTGGTCCCTGAACAGCAGGTTGGCCTAGGTGATCCCCAAAGCCTGTGTAGTCCTGGGTTTTATGAGATTAGGTGATTTTTAAATTGCTAAGTGTTTTCTCTTTTCATGCTGCTCATTTAGTGACACCATTCAAATAAGCTAATTTCAGTACAACTGTGGAGCTACTAGAGCAGACTTAAAAGGAATTTACTATAGACCTGCTCTCCTCAGCTTTCAACGTTCATAGCCTCTGCCCTGCCCTCTATGAGGGGCTAAATGAGTATCATTTCTCTCCCTTAATCATCACACAGGAAGTCTTCTAATCCAAGTGCAAAATGGTGGCTCCTCAGAGGCAACAACATGCAATTAGAAGTCTGCAGTTTTGCATATTCCAAGTAAGCAATTTAAAATGTCAAATAGTGAGCAGTTTCTTTGTGCTCCATAAAAGACTCCCCCTGATTCCCCCAGACAACCCATTTGCAGAATTGCTAGTAAATCAACATAATTTGTTTTCCCTGAGACTTTGTTCTGCTAGGGAAACCTCCTTCAAAACTGCTGAAGCTGCTGCAATTATATGAAATTATTGCATCTCACAATAAGAAACATCCCTATAATTGGCCATGCAAATAAGCGACAATAATACATATATAATTTAGACACAGAGGATTATCCTTGAAAGGCAGCTTGACTGTTGTTCCCAAGTTAGTTTAATTTTATCAGTGTTTCCTCTGCTTCATAAAACCTTTGAATTGTACAACTCAGCAGATATTAAGTTCCCCAGAGATACCCGCTTTGCTCGAGTGAATTCAAATATTTAGTATATAG
This sequence comes from Geosciurus inauris, assembly GCA_004024805.1. NCBI lineage: Eukaryota > Metazoa > Chordata > Mammalia > Rodentia > Sciuridae > Geosciurus > Geosciurus inauris. The sequence continues at coordinate 20,848 of PVHX01014679.1, read as the reverse complement.
TGCATGTCAAATATTTGCAGTATTTGAATGCAAATATACCATCATATTGTGATGCCTGTGACTAGAGAATGGAAAATAATTAGTCTTCATTTTGAAGCAGCTGACAGGCAGATTTTTTTCCCAAAGTGCTAACAGAATGCCTGCAAGCAAGTCAATAATATCTAATTCCCCATACCTGGCACCACCAAAGAAAATGGATCAGAGCCCACGGCAGGGCCCTTTGTGATATGCTTTCCCTGAGAGACAGCTGCCCCAAGGCTGCAGAACACTCACCCTTGTGCTATGTTAATAAACAAATATAGATACAGCCTTGGTCAAAGAATGTCCTTGAAATTTAAATGACAGTTAATTTTGGTGGCAAAAGAAAACTAAATGAAAGCAAGAAACCTGGGCAAAAAGCATAGCTTTCCCATTAACAAACTCTCTGATCACTGTCCAGTCGATTTGCTTCTCTAATACCACATTTCCTTCAAGTACAGCATGAAGGAATTGAGTTACATGAGCTGTATGCTATCCTTTTACCAGAAAATATGAGTCCACCTATGATGAATGCTTGCTATTACACAAAATGTTGCTATCGAGTGGGGGCAAGAATGTGCCCCGAAGACTGACAGGTGAGGTCAGGGATGAAATCCAGTTTTTAGATATTAGCTCTGTGAGTCCATAGGAGCTACTAGTTCTTTGAGCCTTCATTTCACTTGCTACAAAATAGATTTAAGGGAGAATTAAATGTTTACCTCATGTACAGTTATTAGAATCTTAGTTTGATTCTCCAGAATAATTAGGGCAACCCCTAAGCAAATTGTGAAATATGATTTCCCAGAGCCCATCCTTCCTGCATTTAAAATTCTTTATATTTTTGTGTGCTGCTTCCATTTCCCAAAGATGATAAGCAGGCCACACTAAGATAAGGGAGATGAAATGTACTCATGGTGTTTATGATACATAACCAGAACAGAGAATAAGTGCACAATACCTAGATTCAGACAGATCTGAATTCAAATCCTGCCTCCATCTTTTATATGTAAAAAATGGGCAAGGTAGGTCATTTCTTTATAAAATGAGGGCAATTCAATCTATCTGTATAGAGTTTATATAAGGATGAAAAGAGATGGTCATTTTATGCTTGGTATATTAGGCACCAGCAAGTATCTAACAGACAATGGTCTGATTATTACTTATTCCCTCATCTTGTTAATAGCTCAAAGTTAACCTGTAAAAATAAAAATCTTCTATCTTTAGATCTTGAGCCATGCTTCCTTCTACTGCCTAAGTGATCTGTAAAGATCAAATGCAGACTTTACAGTCCACTTTTTTGTAATTTCACCTTATTCCTCTGAGTCCTACGTTGACTCTCTTCCAGATTTCTGCTAAAGTGAAAGCAGTCCCTAGCACTACCCACCTAAGATTCTACCTTGAAATTTCTGGCATTACTTGTTCCTTCTCATTCATTCCTCCATCCATCTAAGCAAGCCACAGTCTTTGAGCACCTCTTATTTGCCAGTCTTAGTTAGGAGCTGGAAATACAAAACTAGCATAGGCTGCATTAAAGCACATAATTGCAGAATGGATAAAAGGGACAGATTGGAGAGACATAAGGAGGCAACATTAATAAGACGTGGGGATTGATGGAAGTGGCAGATTAGAGTGAAGTTCCCTCCCTTTAACCCACCCTAAGTACTAGAAATTTTTGTATGACTATGCTTTTGTCTGAACTTTCTCCTCTGCTAAGCAACACTACAAGGTTGATTATTCAATATCGTAACACTAACATAATGGAGAAAAATTTCATCTAACCTCTGGAAGTTCAAACGTGTATTTTCTTGGAAACACATTTTCCACTAGCTGAAAGTAGCAGCAACTGACTCAGGGAAAGCAAAGTTCAAGTACTTTGACCATGTATCTGCTTAGTAATTTGGCTTTGGACCTTTGAAATCTTTAAGAATAATTTGTCATCTCAAAATTGTAAGGGCATTTTGAGGGTCAGGGCTTTACTGATGAAAAATACAACACAAAACACTTGAATGGGCTTTGACTCTGCAAAGGAAAGCAAATGCTACATAATGAGTCGACAAGTAGCTGAGTTTTAAATTGCTCAGCAATGATAATATGAAAAGTTGATGACTATGAGGTGACCTGTGTATTGCTTCCTCAGAAAGAGGACTGGAAAAGGGTTGGGGCTCTGGGACCCAGGAATTGGACATGGGAAAGGGGACTTTCCTTTTGGAGGATCAGTGCCCTCCATCAACTCACAATACAGAGGTAACAGGCAAAGAGTCAGTAGCAGACCCAGGTGCTGCACTTAGTCTAGAAGCGGCAAAGTACTTGGGTTTGCTTTCTCTTCCTGCAGTATAATCCACCTCTCCTACTCCTCCTGTTGTCCTGAAACTCAGTAAAGTCTATTTTTAAATATTCTGTGTCCATTGATTAGGGAACATTAAAGGAAGGTTTGTATCCCCTCACAAGGTGAAGGGACACAGGGAAGCACCTCAACAGCATGGAAAGGCTTTCTGGAGGCAGCCAAAGAAATTGCAAGAGAAGCTCAGCCCATTGGCTCAAAGGGAAGGGTCCCAGAAAAGGACCAGGACATGTGAGCACTCCATTGGATCCTCAGAAGAAGATTATTACATAAGGAAATGATGCACATTTCAAAGAGGTCAGAGACACTATACTATTTTTTTAAACCAACTTCACTAAACAGGGCATAAGTAAATGCCGAAAACCTCCCAAATCCCAGGCCTCCCTGAAACTCATAACTCATTGAAAGTTATGAGTTTTTCTGGTCTTTTAACATCTAAAGGCATGGCTGAAGGAAGCTATGAGGAGAGGTCAGAGAGCACAACAGTATTCTTCAGGACCTTCACCAGTTTATCTCACTTTGAGTGAGGTCTCTGAGAGATGCATGATATGATCCCCATCCTCAGTAAAACCCACTGAAGAATAACAGTACTCAAATGTGTGCCAGCTCTTGCTAAATGTATTAAAAGATAAGAAATTCCTATTTTTCTTCATAACCATATATAGTTTCTTAATCACTTGTAGTCTAAAAGTTTTTATTATCAAACCAATATCTTTTACAGAAATTCTAGTCCAATTCTCCCTCCAGTCCTCCTTGAAGATCAAGAGCCACCAGCCAGAATTCTCTATGTATTTCTTTATAGTCATGACTTCAGGATTATTAAGTTCCCATTCTTATTTTCTTATCTAGGCTACACATAATTAATTTTGCCTCAGAGGACTATCCTTCTAGCTCATCCCTTTGATAATTTCTACTGTTTTGGCCTCTCTGGTTTTCTGTACTTTCTAATTGTAAATAAAAAAGGCAAACTGGAAACAAGAAGATATATGGTTTCACTTTCCATCACAGTTATTCCAATGAAATGCAAATTTCTAAACTTTCTTTAAAAAGGTTGTTCACTAACCTTTGACTTTGGAGATCTATACAAATTGTATCAATGTGCTGTGTGATGAAACTATTAACATTCCAATTCTATTAAACAATGTTCTATAGAAAAACTTTCAGAAATATTTTTTATTTATTTATTTATTCATTTATTTATTTTAGGAATGCAGTTGCTAGACAAGTAGCTCAGGGAATTCACAAACACAGCTGAAGTTAACTCCAAAACTGATATCATAGCTGTTGTCTACCACAGCTGTTTTTGTTCTGTTTGGGTCACTGAGGACTCTATGGGCCTGATCTGATGACATTGAGTGACATTTTCTGACCTAACCTTACTTGAGCCCTCATCAGCCTTCCCTGGAGGAAATCTTGAAAACATGGTCCTTACACTACCTTATATTCTTTAGGTTTTCCAATTCTCTCTAGTTATTTCTTTTCACTCTTTTGATGACTCCTCCTTAACTCTTCCTGACCTTTAACCCTTAAGAGTTTTTCCCAGGTTCATCTTGAACCATCTTTTCTTCTCATACTTGAGGTAATCCCAACCCCTTCTGTGGTTTTAATTACTACCTATAAATCAAGGAGTTCCATTGTATAATTTTAGTTCACCCTTTTATTTGAAGTTCCATAAAATATATCTAACTTATTTATCACCACCTCCATTTAGACATCTAACAGCAACCACTACTCTACAAGTCTCAGGTTGGATATATGATCACTCATTTCCTTACTGCTCACTCCTATACCTAACAAAGTTGTTTTTTGGCTCTTCCTATATTTCCTAGCTCTGGAGACGCTCTTGCAAAAAAACCCTAATGTTATCAGATACCTTCTCTCCTTAACTTTCCACATCCAGTCACTCACTCACATATGTTAAATCTATTTCCTAGATTTCACAAAAACTTCTATATCTCTTCACTTTTGTTGCTCTTTCTGTATTATCAGCTCTTCATCACTTCAATGAAATGCTTGAAGCAGCTAACTTCATAAGGATAAGAGGTTAAATTAGCTTGCAACGTGGGAGGCTGAAAGTCCAGACAGCATAGCACAGGCTCTGGTGAAGGCCCCATGGTGGAAGGTGGGAGCTTGTGTGAGGAACGATCATGTGGTAAGGCAGGAAGCAGAGAGAGGGAGAAGCCAGGCTTGCTCCTTTGATAACCACCCTTTCACAAAAACTACCAAGAAGTTGCACAGGAACTCCTTAATCCACTTTGAGGGCACATCCCCTAAGGACCCAAGGTCCTCCTAACAGGCTCCACCTCTCAAAGGTTCAACAACTTCCCAATAATGGCATCCTGGGAACCAAGCCTTTAACGCATAGACCCTGGGGGGAACATTCAAACCATATTCAAACCTAGTACTTTCCTTTGTCCCAGTCACTATCACCTCTCCTCTTGGCTTATAAAAAATATCCTAACTGGTCCCTAAGACCTATTATTATCCTCTCCAATAAATTCCTCATATGACAGTCAGAGTAATGCTTAAAACACAAAATTCCCAAAGTTACTTCCTTGTTCAAAATTCTTCAATGGATTTCTATGAAATTTTGTACAAAAGATTCAAAATGTTCAACATTACCTGCAAGACCTGTGCTGCTTGATTTGGCTTCTGCCACTCTCAGCCTGAGCTCTCACCCCTCCTTTTTCCTACAGTGCAGCCACACTGGTCATTGTGCAGTCCCTCAAATGTGCCAGGCTCTTTCCCACCTCACAGGCTCCACATATGCAGTTTCCTCTGCTTGAAATGCTTTCCACATATTCTTTACCTGGCTACCCTCACTCTTACTTAATGTCTTAACTTAAATGTCTATTCCTCAAGATGCAATTCTTGATCCCTGCACCAGGTGTGGCAGTGATAATAGCACCTACCGATATTCTAAGTTTCCCCATGCTTTCCAAGCCTTTCTTGCCAAAGAATGGGACTTTGCTCCACCAACAGGGCATAATACCACCACTCTTATCCAGAGTAGCGTAACTAAGTAGGGATTCTCTCTGTTCTCTCTTTCATGTAGCTGAAAGCAAAGAACTTCATAATGGTGGAGTTGTAGGACAATCATGTAAGAAATAAATTTTTGTTTTATTAAGTCACTGAAACTTTCGGACTTACAGTTTTTTCATCAGAACATGGTTTATCCCATCTTGACTAAGAGTCTGTGAGATTCCCCTTGTCATTCAACTCATACTCCTGGTACTTTAATATCCCTGGAAACAAACAGTGTCTGACAACTAATAAGCATGTGAAAAATATTTGTTGAATAAGTCAATAACTATGTAAAATGCTGAAGTACACAGACTGGCAATGGTATGCTTTCAAAGAGGTATAAAAGATTTAAGATAACAAAGTAAAATTTTTTGCTAGAAGATGCTGAAAATTTATTGTCACCTGCAATAAAACCCTGGGCATTTTATTTCCCTTCCTGGGGAAAAAAGAATGAAAGACAAAAACATATAAAGTTAAAATTCCCTGAGGAATTTTAGCAGATAGAGAAGGAAAGCATCACAAGAACGATTTTTTATGCTTGCTTGGCACAGAGGCCTGGCTGGGTTGAAACAATGCTGAGATTCATCAGTGAGAAAAATATGTATATTAGCTTTCCTTTTCAACTACAGAGATAAATATAAAGCCTATGAATCAAAGAAATTACATTTTTGAAATCTATTTATTTATTAAGATTATTTTAATAATAAATTCTTATCTTTTACCATATGAATAAAATAATTTTAAAATACAAATAATAAAAATCTTTTTGAGATTTAAACATGGTACAATTTAAAAATAATTGTACCACAGACTTTAGATTCTATAAAGTTGTATTTTTTTAATTTAATTTGGTCTTGAGGTTTCTTTTTTTTTTTTTAATATTTTTTTTTTTTAGTTGTAGATGAATGCAATATCTTTATTTTATTTATTTATTTGTATGTGGTGCTGAGGATCGAACCCAGTGACTCACGCATGCAAGGCAAGCGCGCTACCACTGAGCCACAGCCCCAGCCCTTGAGGTTTCTTTTATAGGATCCTTGTTCATCTTGGTTGATGCCCTTCTGGCTCTTGTCTGACCTGTGTCCAGTTCCCTCCTACAAAAACAGCTACTCTGGGAGATCCCCGATGGGTTTATCAGTCAGGAGAGACACAGAGGAGGTAACTCACCAAGACATGTGCAGTAACAGAAGCACTTCATTACTTACAGATCCCAGAGAGAAAAGGGAAGGACACTCCACAGGGCAAAGCAGGGAGATATCCAAGACATGCCCATTCAACCAGTAAGTAGAGAGCAAGAGACACAAAGTGAGAGACCTGTGGGCCAAACTCTGCATGGGTTCTGTGCCTAACCCAAGCAGATTTCCCATGGAGAATTCTAAGTGTTGAGTTTAAAGCAGGCAGGCACAGTTCTGTGAAGTTACACTATCATAAAGAGATAGTCACTTCAGGATATCTACCTAGTCCATTGAGGGTCTGGAGGTTAGAGAAGTGTCCCATAAGGAGATGGCCCCTAGGAGGAAGATGTATGAAGCAGATATCCAGATTGACCATGCTGAAGAACTGGGAGAATGTGATAACTGGAAACTGAGCCAAGAGTGACTAAGCCCTGCTTTTGATATGAGAAAGTTCACCTTAGATTCAAAGTAGATGATAATGAAGAAACATTAAACTATAAGAATTTAGTACAAAAGTGTTATTCTAAAAATTTTATCTTGGTTTGCTCAAAGTTGGATAAGCTTAGTTGCATTTTTAAAAAGAATTATTTCTAAGGGTAAGGATTCAGAGGAGTAGAAGGCCACCTACCAAACCTTAGGGTGGGCAGAGGCCTGGCTATGCAGCTGCATTACCAGTGCTCCGTGCAGCCCTCTGGAGCAGCATGAGGAAATTGCATGAGCAGCTCCTTGAAAGGCAGAATCTGCAAAATTAAGATGACAAAATGACAACCAGTGTCACAGTTAGGACCCAGAAAACATAATTAAGAGAATTACTGTGAAGAAAAATGTAGCAATTACAAGCCACATCAGACTGAAAGGACACCACACCAAAGGATACGGTGCTCACATTAACCACCCACATAGAGGGCCACAACTTCAAGGAAGCCAGGCATCTATGCACCCTTGATGTCTATGAGCAAACGGCATGGGCTGTCTTACTCAGCACCAAAGAAGTAAATATATTATGGAGTAGACAGCTTGTACATACAGAACTTTGCACTTAAAAGAAAAAAAACAATCCAAGCTATGATATAGTACCAGCGGAAGATACAAAAAAAAATGAGATTAGGAGTGGGGCCATCTGGCTTTGGTAGTAGAGTGGTCACTAGCTCCCTGGGTGACCTTGGACAATAGACTTCTGCTCACTGAATCTTGGTTTCCCTGGGAGCATGAGGGGAAGCTTTCAGAGGACCAGATGTTTTTAAACTGTGCTCTCAGACCTCCAGCCAAAAGCTGTTGGAGGTCTCCACACTCCTTTTCTCCTTCATTTCATGCTTGCTTCATCCAAGCAGCTCCACCTTCACCCAGAACTTTATGGTGACACTTCATTTGAACAAAGGTTTTCACATAATCATGATCTAGCTGCTCTTTCTTAAGGTTGGCTTGGTTTCTTCCTCCATGTCCCAATACCAAGCATGCTGACCTATTTCTCTGACCAGCTGAGTTGAGTCATATTTATTTCAATTGTGCCAAATCTCCAAAAGAAGCCCTTAAAGGGGTTACAAACTAGTGAGGTTTAGGGACTTTGTTCTCCATCCCTCTACTTGAGCACCTTCTTTCAAGTGCACTGCCAGGGTGGCAAACAAAGGTGGAAAAAAAGCCCCAAGCAAGATGACAGTTCCCACCTGCATGAATAACTTTCCTTTGTCTTTCATGTCCTCTCTGCACCCCACTCTCTGCTCCAGGGAACTGACTTGTTGGGCTATATCAATGGGCTTCCTTACCCTCAGATTCTTGTTAGGTTCAGCAAATAGAGAGACCCAGTAAGAGATGATGCAAAAGGAGGAAAATGAAGTTGGAATAATCATTATGTGTTTCCTCTTTGTGGAGTAGCAAGTCACAACTCTTCAATGTGGCCCTCTCTATAGGACTTGCTTCTGGTTCCAGTGACAACTTCTTTCCTTATTCTTTGATCCCTAGAAGTGGAAGCAGCTCCACTGTCCCTAGTTCTAAAGCACTACATTATCCCTTGTGGTTTTCCTACCCTGTCCCATCTTGTAAATATGATCTTTTTAAAATCCCTATTAATTATGCTAATATGAACATGGATATGGAAATCTACTTCAAGCTGAAACCCTAATTGATAACTCAATTTTTTCTCAGTTGACAAAAGGTAAGAAGTCTTCTGCAAAAAGACTTTCTTGAGAGAACAATACTTAAGGATATAAGACCTCAGGAATATTTGGGGAGTTTGAGACAAAATATCCATCAACTTTCTTAATTTTACGAACTGCTTGCTTTGTATCTGTCCTGTTTAAATTTCTCTAGAAGTGTGTTCAAAAAGGACAGCTTCATAAGCACGTACTTCTTTGGTGCCAAAACCTGCCCCATCCACCACTTGGATCATCTCTGCCTCTGTGAAGCCTGTCTTCTCCCTTCCTAGGGTTTTGGTCTACTTCAGGAAGCCACGGGGTTACACCAACCAGTCCATCCCATCACCAGTTCATGTTGTCAAACTTCCCAGAGAAGTGACTGCTTCTCAACAACATTTTTCCAATATGATTTTTAGATTCATCTCTTCTCTGAAGCTTCCCCTGAACAACATCCTGCATTATACACCCATAAGTTTTATATCGGTTACCAGGTTATTTGCTATTTTATTGCTAATTGGTCAAATTTCTAGCTGCCACACGTAGAAATCTCTCAGGTTCAAGATAAGCTCTTGATAATATTATTCACTTTACTCCTGTCCTATCTATGGCAGTCAGCCCAGAGAAGGCTCAAATAAAAATTTTAAAGAATGGACTAATTGAAAATTAACTATGAGCAGTTAAGAGACTAAGAAGCTGAAAGTTTAAGAGCAAGACTGAAGTCAAATAGCTGGATACAGTCATTTCCCCATGTGACCTTTCACAATATCCCCAGGCCTCAGTTTGAGGCATTGGAAGAACCCCAGCTTCCTCCTCTGGCTGACCCAGTAGCTGTCTGAGGAACATTCTTCCCACAATATTGTGCTGAATAAGGATACTTGGCTTTCTTGCCATTATAGTGGGTGTTGTACCTGAGAACTAGGCTAACAGCAGCAATGTGGAGCTGATAAGGATTTTGACAGAGTTGCCCAGAGAGGATATTTTAAGAAGGAACAATTTGTTTAAAGCTATTTTTTTTCTCTTAAAGAAAAAGGGCATAGCAAAGCAGAGAGAGGGGAAGCAGCAATATTTACTTTTGCCCATTAAATATTCCAGAAGACACACAGTCAAATCCTCTGTGTAGCCTAGCCTCCCGAATCTATGACTTCTTCTTTCTTTGAAGAAAAATAAGAAAACTACATTTTTAACTGTTAGCTATTTTTCTTAAATCACCCCCAAGACCTAGGTGAAACTTACTCAGAAAGATAAATTCTACATTATTGAATTTAAAAAGCATGCAATTTCACAAAGTTCTATGAGAATTTATGTGCCTAAATTATATCATGGGCTTATCTCGCCTGGTTTCTAAAGAACAGAGAGTTACCAGGCACTAGCTTAAATAAGAAAATATTGAGTCTAGCTCAAGTGAGAAAATATTAATAATTGAACAAACAATTGTCAATTATGTCTGCTTTAAGAGGTATAAAAGTGAAGTCAGAACTCTTTAAACCAGAATATATAATTTCCAATAAAAAATTCTGTGTTCAACTTCTCAAAATTCAGAGGGTTCTCACCTTTTCAGACATGGGGGAAAATAGGCCATTTTATAAGCAGAAGGCTAAAACTAATGTCTTAACATTTAATATGAGATACCAGAACAATCCTTAAATCTCTTCCTAAAATGTGTTATTCAACATTGTCCATTCTGTTGCTTATCCAATAAGAATGGAAAGATGGATCTGGCACAAAGAGGGGGTTACCCCTGATTTTGCCAGCCTTAAAATACTACTTCATAAGGATATTCTGAAGTTGCAAAGATATGAAGTCTATAAGCACTTCATACTTTGTCTGCTACATAATAAACATCCAAAATATGCTGCCATAAAGCATAAGAAATTAAATAAGTGAAGGGAGGGAGGGATAGATGGATGGATGAACAGATGGATGAATGGATGGATAGATAAGCAAATAAAGAAACACACTTCCTCTCCAATAGATACACAGAGGTATTCACTGATACTTTCTTTGCCAATTAATGGCTTTGTTTCTTATATTCTTTCTTCACCCTCAAATCAAAGTATATGCCTTCTTATTTTAAGCATAATCTTTCCTACAGGCCCACGTCCCCCACCCAATTTCCTGAGAAAGCCTAAAAATATGTGTTCTATAAAATATGTATTTTATTCTTTATGTATAACTATTCTTTAGTTGAATTAATTTCTCTCTCTGTCCCTCTCACCCTTCTCCACTAAGTCTGGAATAATTATACTATATAAACAGGATAATAATAGCATTACTAGAATGGTATCTAATGAGTAGTAAATAGTTGCTATTGTTCAGGCACCTGTTAAGTGTTTTATATTCATTTTATCAATGAATCTCACAACTCTATGAATTCATACTATTAACCCTATTTTTACATAATAGACAAAGATTAAGGTAACTTGTTTGTTACTTAGTGGTTAGAAAGTTGTAAGGCTAATCTTGGGGTATAGCTCAGAGGCAGAGCAATTGCCTAGCATGTGTGAGGCCCTGGGTTGGATCCCTAGCACTAAAGAAAAGAAAAGAAAGAGCCGGGCGCAGTGGCACATGCCTGTATTACCAGGCAGGAGGATTGTGAGTTCAAAGCCAACCTCAGCAAAAGTGGGGCGCTAAGCAACTCAGTGAGACCCCATCTCTAAATAAAACACAAAATAGGGCTGAAGATGTGGCTTAGTAGTCGAGTGCCCCTGAGTTCAATCTCTGTTTCACTGCCCGCCTGCAAAAAAAAAGGAAAAGAAAGCAAGCAGGTAAGCTAATATTTGAAAACAGATCCATAGTATTCAAGCCCAAGTCACAACTACTATGTGCCTAAAAATAGTCTTAATAAAAAGATTTAAGAAAATTAATGATAAATGCAGTGCAAAATCCATATAAAAACATAATATTTAAATACATACAGTATGAATTGAAAAAAATACAAATATACGGCACTCCTCTACCTTAGAAGAATGATTCAGTCCTGAAAAATCTCTCATAGGCAAATTCTCATGCCTACAAGTGTAACTAACACTGAAATTAGTTGTACATTATTTCAATAGTTACCAAAGCATACATAAAACATTCAATGTTTACTTAATTGTACTTTACTGCCAAAAATCTTCAAGTAGAAAAATAAAAGAGATCAATCAAAAATGCAAATGGTGAAAGTAAGCCACTGACACCTTGGTAGAAAAACTTAACACAACAGAAGCCAATAATATATTTGTAAAGATAGCCAGAGGGAAGCTTGCATTCAGGGAAATGCAGTACTCTAGATTCATACAAAATCCAAATCATATTTTATGAATGGGAAGAAACATCTCTAAAGACAAAATTGGGTTATTATGTTAAAATAGCTCACAAAGTTTAATTCTCAGAACATAACATAACATAACATAACATAACATAACATAACATAACATAACATAACATAACATGATTCTGGGTATGCCTGAACCATATTGCCATGTGATAAAAGTCATTATTGTAAAAACAGTAAATTTCCCCAGTTATAATCTAAAAACTGAATGAAATTTCTAATGAAAATCTCTTTCTAGTACACGTATTTTGGTGGGAAAATAAAGTATTTGAAAAGAATATATGCAAAGTAAATCTGTAAGAGCAGTCAAAAGATATTTTTGAAAAGAAAAATGATGGGAATAGAGCATTGTAGAGAGCCGTCCAGGTGCTGTGTGTGGACCAATGCGCATCATAGCCATTTGAATAGGAGAATCTGGAGTCTGGGAATGATCAGTGGACATTTCCTCTGATTGACTGTCCTGACATTCTGAGCCCTATTCAAGCTCTGCCAAAAGTCCCACACAGCACCGGAGATGCGGTGACCTGCTATGGCCCACACAAGCCTCTTTGAGATGGGTGTGACCTGCCAAGATACCAATCAACCTGCTGACTGCAAGACATCACATAGCAAGACTCTGCCCTTGAAACTTTATCCCCGCCTTTGATGTACCACCTTAAATAAACCACTGGAACCATTTTCTTGTTGTCTAGCTCTAGCTCCCGTGTGGACTAGACCTACCAGGACCTCCAACTTTCAAAACTATCTTTCTGACTTTGTCTTTTTTTCTTCACTAATTGTTTTAGACTTTCATTTCTCAGGTGGCTTACAACCTCCTCAGCAGGAAGAGAAACCTCTCAAGGAGATGTTGGCCACATTCCCATAGAGCATTGTACTATCAAATATCAAAATATACTTTTAACCTACAGTAATTTAAACTGATAATGGCATAGTGACAAAGATAACAATGAAACAAAGAGAGAACATATATAGGAGCCACACACACAAAATAAGTGATATTTCAAGTCAGTAGCATTAAGTATTCCATCTTTAAGTTTTTTAAGTTCAAAGTATTGGTATTAAATGCTTTTTAAATGTTCGGCATAATTCAGCAGTGAAGCCATCAAGTCCTGGGATTTTCTTTGACGAGAGACTTTTGCTGCTGAGTTAGTCCTCTCCTTGTTATTGCTGTTTAAGTTTTCTTTTCTTCATAGTTCAATCTTCGTAAGTTGTCCAGGAATTTACCCATTTATTTTAGGTTAGCCAAGATTTTGGTGTATACTTGTTCATAATAGTTTCCTTTTACTCTTTTTACTTCTGTGATATCAGTTGTAATGTTTTTTTTTTTTCAGTCTCTAATTTTGAGTCTACCTTTTTTTCATAGTCTTGCTAAAGGTTTGTTGATTTTGTTTATCTTTTCAAAAATCCAATTCTTCATTTACCTAGTATTATTTTTCTAGTCTCTAGTTCATTTAATTCTGCTCTAGTCTTTATCTTTTCCTTTCTTCTACTAATCTCAGTTAGTTTCTTCTTGTTTTCCTAGTTCCTTGAGGTGCAGCATTAATTTGTTTATTTGAGATCTGTCTGCTTGTTACATGTACTGGTTTATTATAAAGGATATTACAAAGGCAGGATTCATAAGACAAGGTATGGGAGAAGGGGTGTGGACCTTCTATTACTCTCTTGGCAAGCCACCCTTCAGGAATCTCCATGTGTTCATTTGTCCCAAAGATTCTTTTTTTAATTTCTCTTTTAGTTTTTTTCATTGACCTATTGGTTGTTCATGAGCATTTTGTAGAATTCCCATGTATTTGTATATTTTCCAAAGTTCTTCCTGTTAGTGATTTGTAGTTTTATATTTTCATACTCAGAAAAGATTCTTGAAATGATTTTGATCTTAAATTTACTAAGACTCATTTTGTGTTCTAACACATGCCTTTGTCCTGGAGAATAGTGCTCTGGGTGCCATTAAGAAGAACATGTCTTCTGTTGCTGTTGGGTTGTCCAGGAGTGGCACCACTCACTATTGCCCTTAGTGACTCACTAGCAAATTTTTTGCTTCCTGTTCCCATGGCTTTATGCTCTGCTGGCTTAGAGATTTTAGTTCCAAGGAAAGAAATGTTTCCACCGGGGTACAGAACAATGACCCATGGAACTAGAAATTCAGACTGCTGCCTGTCCACTCTGGGTTCCTCAGGCTTCTGAGTCAACAGGCCAAGAAAGCAGCTTTCTGTGCTGACAAGGAAGACCGATCCTGACTACCAAGGGGAAACGGGCCTACCACTCTACAAAGGAAATAAGCAAGAGTGTGACTGGATACAGGAGCTCTCTTAGGACATCTCAGTGCAGTCATGTGCCACATAATTATGTTTTGATCAATGACAGACCACATATACAATGGTGGTCCCATAAAATTATAGTGGAGCTGAAAAAATACCTATCACCAAATGATACTGCAGCCATGGTAACCTCATAGAATAATATAATGCATTACTCCATGTTTGTGGTGATGCCGGTGCAAAAAAATCCTGATGGATATCCAATGATATAAAAATATAGCACATGCAATTACATATAGAATGCAATGTTAGACAATGATAATAATCAACTATATTTTTCATTTGTGTGTCCAGTACTTTTTACCATTATTTTAGAGGGTGATCCTTCTACTTACTAAAATAAAAATGTCACTGTAAAACAATATGATGTGCTATGCCAGCAGCAGCCTCATACACCTGGTAATTAACCTATCTCTTGACTACGTCAAGAGGCCATGTGGAGTGATTGACCTAGACCATCTGCACTTATATAAGCACAATGTTTGAACAATGACAAAATTGCCTGCCTACGCATTTCTCAGAACATATCCCCATTGTTAATTGACAGATGACTGTCAATGCCCTGTAATTAAGGCCAATGAAAAAATCACAACTCAACACAGGATGAACTACTTATGGTCTAGACCCTTTAAAAATGAAGGTTTGAGTTTCTTCACCAGATGAAGAACCTGCTGTGGTGCTTGCTGAAACAAAGGGAGGACAGAATGTATAGTGAAAGAAAGTAGTTATAAAGACCAGCCACAGTCCATATGTGAGGGGAAAACGTGCCATGCTTGTCTTTCTGTGCTTGCTCAGCACATTTTGGGTTTTTTTCTGAAATATCTGAGTGGTTGGAAGGGTCTTTGTTTCTATTTCTATCATTGATTTATAGCTTTCTGCATTGTGATCTGAGAGTAAGCTTCATCAAAAACTGTTTTTTTAAAATATATTGAAGTTTTCTATTAACCTAATTCACATATAGTCCCTGACTTAAATGGTTTCTTATGATGTTTTTAAATTTTACACTGACCCAAAAGCAACACATATTCAACAGAAACCATGCTTTGAAATTTTCACTTTTTCTAAGCCAGTGCTATGTAGTCATAAGCAGTATGATACTCTCACGCAATGCTGACAAGCACCAGAGAGCTGCCGCTCCCAGTCAGCCACAAGACCACCAGGGGAAACAAGTGACATTCTACAGTGCACGGGGCTCCTAGTCTCATATGCTGTTCTATAAGTTACGTATCCTAAAATGCATTTTTGACTTATGATATTTTCCACTTCTGATGGGCTTATTTGGGACATACCTGTCCAAAGACAAGGAGCATCTGCATAGTCACTTTCTTTCAAAACTCAGATAAATCAGATATTTTTTTAATCTATTTCCATGTGTAATGGAGTGATAAAAATAGACCAAATTCTCCTGGTCACTATGTTTTCTGATTTCTACAAAATTTTAGGAAGACATTTATTTTATGTTGATATTATGTTGCTTAATGGTTATTTAAATATATAGTATAATTATACTTACAGCTTTATTGTGGATTGAATGTTGGGCTCATCTGTATGTCATTGATTCTTCTCCTTGAGTTTAAACTGTATTAGTTTAATATTTTAATGTTTTTTCTTTGTTTGCCTGTTTTGCTGTTGCTCTAGTTCACTTTGGCTGTGGGTATTTCCTTACTTATTTTTGCTAAATTTTTATGACAGTTTAATGTTTTAATTTTTAAATTAATATGAGTGTCTTATATTTTAATTGATGAGTTTGACATTTTTCTTCATTGTGTATGCCAGTGAACAACTTTGGTCTTACGTCGGCAACTTAGTATTTTTGTTATTTTGATATTGTTGTGTTGTTTCATTTTAATCTGTCTTTTAATCCTTTTCTTTGTTTCATTCTTTTCTGACACACTGAAATTTACAAAATCTGATTTAATTCTTTAATTGCATTGTAGTGTTAAGACTATGGTTAAGTATTCTTTGTTAATTAAGAAATAACATAATATCCATTGGTTTCTTGTAATAAAAGATGAATAAAACAAGGGGTTTTTCAAGATGGCAGAAGAGAGAAAGTCACTTTCCTGAAGCAGCTTCTCAGCAAGGCAGGTGAACAAAAAAAGAAAAGAGAAAAGAAAAAGGGAAGGGACTTTACTGGAATTTAATACTGGACATTTAAAGCAAATCAGGTACTTAGGAGGTTGGATATAATAAATAAGAACTCCCTATCACCACTGCTACTCCAAGGGCAAAATAGAGGAATAAGGGAATTAAAGGAACTCACATTTGGAGGAGGCCTGATGTGTGTCTGGGTTTGGAGAGTTTAGAGATCCAGGAAGTTGCCCAACAATGTAAAAGATGTGCTGCATGATATCCTTGTTCAGGGACAGAAGCTGCCATCTCTCCAGGTGGCATACAGAGAACTAAGGAAGGAAACATTTTGCAGCCCTGGTGCAGGGAGGGCAGCTAAGGAAGCAAACCTTGGCAAACCCGAGTTAGGCCCAAAATACAGGCCTAGTAAACACACAATGCACAACATAGAGTGTGCTTAAGTGACAAGGAGAAAATCAAATGGAGAGAGGTTTACACAAGGGACAACTGGTTGCAGAAACCCACCTGGTTCTACCTCTCCCCCTTCAATCCGGCTGCTTGCAGGACCTGCTGGGAGAGATGCATCTAGTCAGGAACTCAGAAGGGTGAAGGCAGGGGAGATTGTTTGGAGACTGAACACGAGAACAGGAAATGTGGGGTCAGCAGGTGATGTAGGGGACTAAGAATTGGCTCCTCCACCACATGAGTGAAACCCAGGGGAGATCCCTGGGGTACAGTCTTCTAGCATGGACCAGCAAGTACTGGGCACTGGAGGTGGGCTGATTTAAAATTTCCAGACCAATTGGCATTCACCAAAAAGCCTGGAGCCCACCTAAGCCTAAACCTTGCCTGTAGGAATTCTACCTACAGGATTACCTCTCTTGCTCCAGCAATCCAGAGGGTGGAGCATCATGCTCCAGACCACCCCACCTAAAGCTGCTGAGAAAAGAAGCTGAGACCATTTTGAACTTCAAAGGAAAGAATTCGTTAATTTTTCATTAAGAGTTTTTTTCTTTTCTTTATTTTTAAATTCTTTTTCTCTGTTTGTGACCTTAATTTTGCATGAATATTTATACATTTCCATATTTCTTGCATTTTTGAAGCCAGTTATTTTTAGTGGATTAGTTTTTGTAAATTAGGATATTTAATTAGTATATTTAAGTTTTGTTTTGTATCATTTTATTTTTAATTTTTTGAAATTTTTACTTTATATGTATATTTTATCTCCTATTTCCCTGGATTCTCTCTTTTCTTCCACTAACAGACAATATCTATTGTTCTCTCTTTCACTTTTCCATTAATCTTTTACTTCTGTCTTCTCTACTCCTCCCTCAAAATCATCACATCATATATCAATTTGTTCTCCTCTGTCTACCATTGGAAATTATAAACCCACTTGCAAACATGCTGTTTTTATTGTAGGCAATAACTGGTCATATCATGACAGTTTATTGTGATAATTAACATCATAGAGGTCATAGTAGGAACTTTTTGATTTCGTGCTGTATATTATTTGCATTGGTTGTTGATATTATTTGTCTCCACAACTAATGAGGTACTGGAAACCTTCAGGGACACTATAAGTCCACAGGATAGAAATTCTATTGCCTAGATCAATAGTGTTAGATGGGTAGACACACAAACAACATGAAAACTCAAGGGAACAAATCACCCAAAATAAACCAATATACTTTACTAACAGTCCATCAACACTACAGTGGAAGAAATGTCAGAGGAGGAGTTTAGAATGTACATAGTTAAGTTGATCTGCGAGATAAGGGATGGTATAAGAAATGAAATCAGAGAGAAAATACAGGAAGTGAAAGATCATTTCATAAAGAGGCAGAGATTCAGGAAAAAAAAGCATGTGGAAATACTTGAAATAAAGGAAACAATAAACCAAATTAAAAATTCAATAGAATGTGTCACCAACAGACTAGACTACTTGGAAGACAGAACCTCAGGCAATAGAGGCAATGGAAAACAAAATACATAATCTTGAAAATAGCGTTGACCATGGAAAGAAGATGTTAAGAAAACATAAACAAAATATTCAAAAATTATGGGATAACATGAAAAGACCAAATTTAAGATTTAGTGGATGGAGAAAGGCATAGAATTATAAACCAAAGGAATACACAATATTTTCAATAAAATAATATCAGAAAATTTCCCAAATCTAAAGAGTTAAATGGAAAATCAAATACAGGAAGCTTACAGGGCCCCCACACCCTCAAAGCTAGGAGGTCCTGGAATAACATATACCAAGCTCTGAAAGAAAATGGCTACCAATTGAGAATCCTACATCCAGCAAAATTAAGCTTCAGATTTGAAGATGAAATAAAAACCTTCCATGATAAACAGAAGTTAAAAGAATTCAAAACTAGAAAGCCTGAACTAGAGAATATTCTCAACAAAATATTCCATGAAGATGAAATGAGAAAAAAAAAAGTGAAAACCAGCAAAAGGAGGAACTACACTAAAGGAAGAGTCAATCAAAGGAGAAACTAATCCAAATGAAAAACTAGAATAAACCAAATGACCCAGAATACAAATTATATCTCAATAATAATCCTGAATGTTAATGGCCTAAGCTCATCAATTAAAAGACATAGACTGGCAGATTGAATTAAAAAACAAGATCCAACAATGTGCTATCTCCAAGAGACTCAGCTCATAAGAGAAGACATCCACAGACTGAAGGTGAAAGGATGGGAAAAAACATCACACATGGATCCCATAAACAAGCATGGGTTTCTATCCTCATATCAGATAAAGTGGACTTCAAGCCAAAGTTAATCAGTATGGACAAAGAAGGACATTTCATGCTGCTTAAGAGACTTTTACATTAACAAGACATAACAATCATAAATATTTATGCCCCAAACAATGGAACATCTAAGTACATCAAACAAACCCTTTTCAATTTTAAGAATCAAATAGACCACAACACAATAATACTGGGTGACTTTAACACACTTCTCTCACTACTGGGTAGATGCTTCAAACAAAAACTAAGCTGAAAGACTATAGAATTAAATAATAAAATCAATAATTTAGACTTAAGAGACATATATAGAATATAACATCCATCAAAAAACACACATTCTTTCTTCTCAGCAGTACATGGACCCAGCTCTAAAACAGACTATATCTTATGCCACAAACCAACTCTGAGCAACTACAAAAAAAATGAGATAATACCCTGAATTCTATCAGATCACAATGGAATGAAATTAGAAATCAATGACACAACAAAAATTACAAGCTACTCTAACACCTGGAGACTAAATAATATGCTATTGAATATGAATGGATAGCAAAAGAAATCAGAGATGAAATTTTAAAAATACTTAGAGGTAAAAGAGAACAGTCACACGACATACCAAAAACCCTGGGACACTATGAAGGCAGTACTAAGAGGAAAGTTCATTGCGTGGAGCTCATTCATTAAAAGAATTGAAAGTCAATGAATAAATGACTTAACATTACATCACAAAGCCCTAGAAAAAGAAGACCAAATCAACACCAGAAGCAGAATACAGGAAATAATTGAAATCAGAGCTGAACTCAATGAAATTGAAACAAAATAAACAATTCAAAAAATTGACAAAACAAAAAGTTGATTCTTTGAAAAAGCTAAATAAAATTGATAAACTCTTAGCCATGCTAATAAAGATAGAGAGAAAACAAATTACTAAAATTTTTGATTATAAAGGAAATATCACAATAGACACTACTAAAATGCAGAAGATAATCAAACTATTTTGAAAATTTATATTCCAATAAAATAGAAAATATTGAAGACATGGACAAATTCCTAGAGACATATAACCTACCCAAACTGAATCACGAGGACATACTTAATTTAAACAGATCAGTTTCAAGCAAAGAAATAGAAGTTAATATCAAAATCCTACAAGAAAGAAAAGCCCGGGACCAAACTGATTCTCAGCCAAGTCTTACAAGACTTTCAAAAAAGAATTAACACCAATATTTCTTGAAATATTCCATGAAATAGAAAAGGAGGGAACCCTTCCAAACTCATTCTATGAAGCTATTATCACCCTGATACCAAAACCAAAGACACATCAAGAAAACTTCAAACCAATATCCTTGATGAATATACATGCAAACATTCTTCAATAAAATTCTGGAAAATCACATACAGAAACATATTAAAAAGATAGTGTACCACAATAAGTTGGCTTCATCCCAGGGATGCAAAGTTGGTTCAACATATGAAATTAATAAACGTAATTCATCACCTCAATAGACTTAAAGAGAAGAGTCATATGATCATCTCAATAGATACAGAAAAAGCCTTTGACAAAATACAGCACCTCTTCATGTTTAAAACACTAGAAAAAGTAGGTATAGTAAAAACAAACCTAAACATTGTAAAAGCTATAAATGCTAAACTCAAGAGCAAAATCATTCTAAATGGAGAAAAA
>PVHX01014678.1:18514-49591 GCA_004024805.1 Geosciurus inauris | reverse complement strand
TCGACCACTGAGCCACATCCCCAGCCCTATTTTGTGTTTTATATAGAGACAGGGTCTCACTGAGTTGCTTAGCGTCTTGCCATTGCTGAGGCTGGCTTTGAACTCGCAATTCTCCTGTTTCAGCCTCCCTAAGTGCTGGGATTACAGGCTTGCACCACCGCACCTGGCTAGGCAGGGTTTCTTAACTGTAGCACTATGAACTTCTGGAACCAAACGTTTGTGTGTATGTTTTGGAGGCGGACCTGTACCTTGCAGGATATTTAGGAGCATCCTTAGCTTCTACCACTAGGTGGCAGTAGCAGCCTCCTTCCCCCTTACCCCCCATGGTTTTAACAATCAAGTTTTTCCCAAGAGAACTAATATTTCTAAGTTCCTACACTGACATACACATTTAGGTTAGTATAAAGATTGACAAACTGAGACAGGAGAACTGTGAGTTCAAAGCCAGCCTCACCAACAGCAAGGTGCTAAGCAACTCAGTGAGACCCTGTCTCTACATAAAACACAAAATAGGGCTGGGTATGTGGCTCAGTGGTCGAGTACCCCTGAGTCAATCTCCGGTACCTTCTCCCCCCCCCAAAAAAAAAGAATGACAAACTGGAGTCAGGTGCCCTGGTACACACTTGTAGTCCCAGCAGCTCAGGAGGCTGAGACAGGAGAATCGTGAGTTCAAAGCCAGCCTCAGCAAAAGCGAGGTGCTAAGCAACTCAGTGAGACCCTGTCTCTAAATAATTGGACTGAGGATGTGGCTCACTGATCGAGTACCCCTGAGTTCAATCCCTGGTACCCCTCGCCCCCCACCCTCAATAAAAAGAATGATAAACTGGGCATGGTGGCGCATGCTATATAATCCAAGCTACTCAGGAGGCTGAGGAAGGGAGAGGCAATCTGTGTGGCCAGCCTGGGCAACTTACCTAGGATGTGTCTGAAGGAAAAAGAAAAAAACAAAGTTTGGAGGATATAGTGGAGTGGTAAAGCATCATTGATTTCAACTTCTAGTTCTGCAAAAATTAAAAAGTAAAAATCAGTAACAAGGGCTAGGGATGGAGCTCATTGGCAGAGTGCTTGCCGAGCAGGTACAACTCTAGTAAAGTACAGGAGAATGCATGATAAAGTTGACACAAGCCATTCTTATGGCGGTAACACTTCTCCAAATACTCACCATGAATTTCATTTTCAGGATATTCCTGAAACATCTCAGGAGGCCAGACTGAAGCCGAGTTCCAGGAAATGCGAGGCAACGGCCAACACAGCAAGACTTCAGCAAAGTCATCGTAAGGCTAAGAAAAAGAAAGACGACGGTATAGTTGAAATTGTAACTTCAGCTCAGGAATCCGCATTGGCATCTTGGTCAAGGATCGCTGCCAGAGTCGCTCAGCGCAAGGCTGCGAATTCGTGTCCCATCCCGAGTTCTGTGGAGGCCTTTTTATTCCAAACCTCTGGTAAGATCAGCTGTAAGGTGTGAGTACTAGACCAAAGAAACAGGTTAGTTTATTAGTACAAGACTGTAAGGAGGTAAAAGGGAAGGAATTAGTTAAAATATGTGTAGATTAGAAATTGGATTCATGTGAGGGCTGGGGTTGTGGCTCAGTGGCAGAGTGCTCGTCTAACACACGTGAGGCCCTGGGTTCAATCCTCAGCGCCACATAAAATAAATAGAAAGTATTGTGTCTATCTACAACTAAAAAAATATTAAAAAAAAAAAAAAAAGAAAGCAATTGGATTCATGTGGGACTTCTTCCTTGGTCAATGAATAGCCAAGTTTTGTTTGGCTGAATCTTTAGGCCAGGTGATTG
This sequence comes from Geosciurus inauris, assembly GCA_004024805.1. Classification (NCBI taxonomy): domain Eukaryota; kingdom Metazoa; phylum Chordata; class Mammalia; order Rodentia; family Sciuridae; genus Geosciurus; species Geosciurus inauris. Next base: position 47,795 of record PVHX01014678.1, on the reverse strand, counting down.
GATAATGGTCCTTTGTCATCACTAAGCAGAACTCCAAGGTGGGAAGAAAGCACAGTCTAATGTGGTTGGCTACACCCCAAGGTCTTCTTTTCCTCTCTCCTTAAGGCATTCATAACAGTGAACATAAGGAAAGATGTTGTTTGAATCCTTAATTTATTATCTCCTAAGTATGAAACATTGGACAATTACTTGGCTTAAGCCTTGCTGTCTTTCTCTATAAAAAGATTATAAATACCTAGGTCCTAGAATGATTGTGAGACCTATGTGAAACACATGACTTGTCACATTGAGAGACAACGACAATGGAAATGTTTAGTGCTGGGCTGAGGATGTGGTTGAGTGAAGTGTTTGCCTAGCAGGTATGAGGCCTGAGATTCAATTCCCAACACTGGAGGGAAAAAAAAGAAAGAAAATAGGACACAAGTGTAACAATGTACTTAAGAATAAATATATTAATACATGTAAATCACTTAGCAGAATCCCTGGACACAGAGCAAGCATTACAAAAAGTTAACTCATTTTGCTTGTGCTATATAACTTGTGAACCTAGGTGATAGTGTCTTTTTATTTACACTTTTCATGTATTTTATTCAAATGATTTATCATCAGAATATAAGAGTAAAACCAAGAGTGACTGGCTGAGGGGTTGTACTGAAGAACCATCTGGATCTTGACATTCATATTTGCTTTTCCCTTCCCAGGTGTCAGGTGGTGCGTGGTCCATGGCCAGCTTCGCTCTGCAGATGTAGCAGGCTGGGTTCGCCTGCAGTTCCATGCAGGTCAGACCTGGGTCCCTGACACTCCCAAGAGGATGATTTCTCTCTTCCTGTTACCAGCCTGTATTTTCCCATCCCCAGGACTAGAAGATAATATGTTATGCCCTGAATGTGTGAAAAGGTAACCTTTGGTTTTTTTCTAAGCATGGCGTACAAATAAAGGAGATGTATAGATGGATTTCTGAATAATAGGAAAAGAGAATAAACATGTTATTTTCTCCATGTACTGTGTAGATCAGGCAAAAACAGGAAGTAAAAAGAATTGAGTAGTGGGTTAGCACTCAGATAAACGGCTAGTCTTAGCAGCCTTAACAAAATATGTGACATGGGACTGAATACAGTGGTACCTACATGTAATCCCAGCAACTCAGGATCACAAGTTCAAGGCCAGCTTGGAAAAACCAGGAAGACTCTCAAAATCTATTTAAAAAAGAAAAATAAAGCAAGATAAGGGTGAAGAATGGAGTGCCTCTGGGTTCAATCTCTACTACCAAAAATGTGATAAGAAACTTAGTCTCAATTTAAGGGACCTGTTTTAAAGGTGGGTGGGGGGGATGGAGTAGAGTTTTTACTAAATGTCAAATACTCACCTGGAGATAGAAAAATTGGAAAATTCATGCACCATACTGGAATGGAAATGAGTAAGAGAAGCTCTAAAATACATGGGAAGTAGCTATACTAGAGTAGCTTAGGGATGCTTCCGAGGAGGTTACATATACTTAGGGGGAGCTTATCACTTGGAAAGGAATAATCTGGGCCTTTTTGGTGGGAATAGCCAATACAAACATATGGAAAGCGATTATGATGCACTTGGAAACTGCAGATAGGTAAAAATTGTTGATACATGTATTAACAGATGAATCTGGGAAAAGGTAAACAGACCAGAAAGGATTTTCTGGTCTCATATTACCCTGTAGTCATTATTTCTCAGTCATTTTGAGACACAGGCTTCTTGACTTTGTTTTCTTTTGGGTACTTGGGATTGAACCCAGGGATGCCTAACCACTGTGCTACATCCCAGTGTGACGGTGTCTAAGTTGCTGAGGGCCTCACTAAATTGCTGAGGCTGGCCTTGAACTTGCAATCATCCTGCCTCAGCCTCACGAGTTGTTGGGATTACAAGTGCCCAGCTTTGGGACAGACACTTCTTTAAGAATATGATTGTTACATAGCCTCTGGAAAAAAATATACATTGTACTTACAAGCTGCTTTAGATTTTATAGAGACCATAAAACTAAGTCTCTCTCACACACACACACTCCTTTCTCTTGTTTTTTTTTTTTTTGCTTTCCATTTCTTTTTTTTTTTTCAGTTACACATGACAGTAGAATGTATTTTTTTGGAGGAGTGCCAGGGATTGAACTCAGGGGTACTCGACCACTGAGCCACATCCCCAGCCCTATTTTGTCTTTTTTTGGTACTGGGGATTGAACTCAGGGGTACTCCACCACTGAGCCACATCTCCAGCCCTATTTTGTATTTTTTTATATAGAGACAGGGTCTCACTGAGTTGCTTAGGGTCTCACTGAGTTGCTTAACAACTTGCTGAGGCTGGCTTTGAACTCGCGATTCTCCTGTCTCAGCCTCCCTAAGTGCTGAGATTACAGGCTTGAGCCACCACGCCCGGCTCCTATTTTGTCTTTTTATGTAGAGACAGGGTCTCACTGAGTTGCTTAGTGCCTCGCCATTGCTGAGGCTGGCTTTGAATTTGCAATTCTCCTGTCTCAGCCTCCCAAACTGCTGGGATTTAGGCGTGCGCCACTGCACCCGGCTTAGTAGAATGTATTTTGATACATCATACATACATAGAGTATAACTTACCATTCTTGTGGTTGTACATGATGTGGAGGTACACTGGTCATGTATTCATATATGAACATAGGAAAGTTATGTCCAATTCATTCTGTGTTTCTCATTCCCGTTTGCCCTCCCCCCACACTCCCCTGTTGAATCTGGTGAACCTTCACCACCCCACCACCACCCCCATTTCAAGTCAGCATTTGCATATCACAGAGAACGTCAACCTTTGTATTTTGGGGATTGGCTTATACACTTATATTGGCTTATACACTTAGTATGATAGTCTCCAGCTCCATCCATTTATCAGCAAATGCCATACTTCCATTCTTCTTTATGGCTAAGTAATATATTCCATTGTGTATAAGCACCACTTGTTCATTTTATTTTTTAATGGGAGTATCATAAGTATGTGTAAATGGGAGGAGCTGTGGGAAGGGAAAGTATAAAGATGACCATTGTAATAAAACAGAATAGGAGTCCTGAGAATAAGTGGACAGCCCTGTTCCTCTGTCACTACATGTGGAGATGTGGAGGAGATGGATTAGAGTTTTTGCTTCATGTCAGATACCCACCTTTTAACTCTCTATCCTGTATGGGGGTAAACTGCTCAGAAACTCCAGGATTACATTTTTTTTTATTAGCCACTTTCAAGGGGTTAGTGTTGAATAGTAATTTTTTACAATTCTTTTCTAATTTATAGGAATAAGAAGATGATGAAAGGATTAATTATAACGGGAGGGAAAAGGCAACGCATTGAAGGAGACGAAAAGGTGCCACCTTAAACAATGTTAAAGTATTGATTTGATCTGAAGGCAATTGAGAAGAAACAGACAAAAAGCTTTCTGTCTTCCCACTACTAGCACCAAACAGGACATATATTTGCAAAAATTCCTCTTCCCTACCAGGACAAGTGATGGAGAGCCCATAGGTAAATTATCACTCAGACTGACAATTGCTGGGTGATTTCTTGACTATCTTCATCTTCAGTGTTTCCTGATCACTTGTGTCAGATTCAAGTATTAACTATAGACTTTGTTTTAAGCAAGGCTAAGTTTATGGGAAAACAGAGCAAAAGACTTCTCATATACTTCCTCTAGCTGCTGTCTTTATTTTGTTTGTTTTATTTTGTTTGTTTGTTTTTAATGTGGTGCTGAGGATCAAACACAATGCCTCACATGTGCAAGGCAAGCACTCTACCACTGAGCCACATCCTCAGCCCTTTTAATTTTTTAAATTTTGAGACAAGGTCTTGAGAAGTTGCTTAGGCCTTGCTAAGTTACTGAGGCTGACTTTGAACTTGGGATTCTTCTACCTCAGCCTCCTGAATCACAGGATTACACGCATGCACCACCATGCCTGGCAAACCTAGCCCCTTTTTATTTTTAAGACAGGATCTCACTAAATTGCTGAGCTTCCTAAGTAGCTGAATTCATAGGCATGCACTACCATGCCTGGCTTTAATATTAACATCTTCTATTAGTGTGGTGCATTTGTTACAATTGGTGAGTCAGTATTGGTACATTATTAATTATTAAAACTAAGTCTACAACTTACTTGGTGTCATTCTTTCTGAACATTTTAGGAGGGTTTTGATCTTTTTGTTGTTGTTGTACTGAGGATTGAATCCAGGAGTACCCTGCCACTGAGCTATATCCACAGCCCTTTTTTTATTTTGAGATAAAGATCTTGCTAAATTGCTGAGTCTGGTTGAGTGTGGTGGTGCACACCTGTAATCTCAGACTTGGGAGTCTGTGTCAAGAGGATTCCAAGTTTGAGGTCAGCCTTAACAACTTAGCAAGACCCTGTCTAAATATAAAAATGCTGGGGATGTAGCACAGTGATAAAGCACCCTTGAGTTCAATCCCCTATACCAAAAAAAAAAAGTTGCCAAGGCTGGCTTTGGATTTGCAATTTTCCTGCCTCATTCTCCCAAGTAGCTGGGATTATGGGTGTGCGCTACCACGCCAGCCACTGACCAATGTTTGATGACCTGTATCCAACATTCTGCACACTTTTTTTTTTTTTAATATTTATTTATTTTTTTAGTTGTAGGTGGACAGAATATCTATATTTTTATTTTTATGTGGTGCTGAGGATCGAACCCAGTACCTCACGCATGCTAGGCGAGCACGCTACCACTGCGCCATAACCCCAGCCCCACATTCTGCACACTTTATGAAGAATAGTTTCGCTGCCCTAATGCTCCATCCCTCAGTTCTACCTGCTTCTTCCTCCTGCCAATCCTCTGTAAATCAGATCTTTTTACTGTCCTCGTAGCTTTGCTTTTTCTAGAACACTTTATAGTTAGAATCATATCACATGTATTTAAAATTGTCTGAAATGTATTTAAGGTCTTCCCATGTCTTCATGGATTGATTTTTTTTTTTTTTTTTTTTTTAATGCTGAGTACTATTTCATTGGTTGCCTCCAAATTTTGGCAGTTATGAATAAAGCTGCTATAAACATCAGTGTGCAGATTTTTTTGCGGGGGAGGGACACATAAACTTACACTCATCTGAGTAAATACCAAAAAGCATGGATTGCTGGATTATATATGGTAGGAGTTGACCTTTGTAACAAACTGACTTTCAAAGTGGCTATAGCATTTTGCATTTCCACCAGCATCGATGAGAGCTCTTCCTGTGTGCCTCATGCTTGTTAGCCTTTGCGATTGCGTGTGCTTGGGATTTTAGCCATTCTAACAGGCATGTAGTAGTAGTAGTAGTAGTATCTTGTTGTTTTAGTTTTGCAGTTCCCTAATGACATGAAGTTTAGTATCTTTTTATATGCTTATTTACCATCTGAATCTTTTGGTGAGATGCCTGTCCAGGTCTATTGGCATATTTTTAACCTTTTTTGGGGAGGGATACCAGGATTGAACCCAGGAGTACTTTACCATTGAGCCACATCTTCAGCCCTTTTGCTAAATTGTTTACTGGGGAATGAACTCAGGGGTACTCGGCCATTGAGCCACATTCTCAGCCCTATTTTGTGTTTTTTTGGTTTTTTTTTCATTTTTTTTTTTTTAGTTGTTGATAGACCTTTATTTTATTTATTTATATGTGGTGCTGAGAATCGAACCCAGTGCCTCACGCATGCTAGGCAAGCGCTCTACCACTGAGCTACAACCCCAGCCCCTATTTTGTGTTTTATTTAGAGACAATCTCACTGAGTTGCTTAGCACCTCACCATTGCTGAGGGTGGCTTTAAACTCAAAATTCTCTGGTCTCAGCCTACTAAAGTGCTGGGATTATAGGTGTGTGCCATTGTGCCAAACTTGGATTATAGACCTTTATCAAATAACTTTTGAAAAATCTTTTTGCTTATATACTTTTGTGTGTGTGTGTGTGTGTGTGTGTGTGTGTGTGGTTCTTAGGATTGGACCCAGGGGCATTAATCACTGAACTACATCCCCAGCCTTAATTTTTTTTTTTAATTAGTATGTTTTTTAAAATTTTGAGACAGGATCTCTCTGTCTTGTTGCTTAGAGACTTGCTAAAGTTTTCGAGACTGGCCTCAAACCTGCCATCCCCCTTCCTCAACCTCTTGAGTCACTGAGGTTACAGGCATGCCTGACAGCAATTTGTAATTTTTTTGCAGCTGCAGGATCACATGTAAGCCAGGCAAGTGTTTACCACTGAGCTACCTTCCCCACAGTCACTCACTTTTCCTTTTTAAATGTCATTCCACTATTAACTAGCTTGCTTTCTAAGAAGTCCATTGCAATTATCCTTGTTCCTTTAAAGTGTTTTTCTTCAAGATTTTTTTTTTTTTTTTTTGGTATCTGGGATTGAACTCAGAGGTACTTGACCACTGAGCCACATCTCCAGCCCTGTTTTTGTTTTATGTGGAGACGGTCTCATTGGGTTGCTTAGCATCTCGCCATTGCTGAGGCTGGCTTTGAACTTGAGATCCTCCAGTCTCAGCCTCCCAAAGTTCTGGGATTACAGGTCTACATCATTGAGCCCAGCTTCAAGATTCTATCTTGATTTTATACAGTTTGAATATAATATACCCTAGGTATAGGGTCTTTTTTATGCTTATCCTACTCTGAACTTCCTGGATCTATGACTCTTATTAATTTTGATATAGTCCCAATCATTTCTTCAAATATTTTTTCTGGTATTCTCATTACATGCATGAAAACTTTTAACTATGGCCTCATGATATTTGTGCATTCATTTCTGTCTTGCATTCTATTTTCTTTTTGCTTTTCTGTTTGGAGTATTTCCACTGACATTTCTTCAAGCCTGCTGATCCTCTGCTTAGGTGTGTCCAGTCTGTTCCTATGTCCGTGAAAGGCAAGCTTCATTTCTCTTATAGTGTTTTTGTTTCTACTTTTTCATTGTGAATGTTAAGAGTTCCCATCTCCACTTGGCATTGCCTATCGATGCTTGCCTGTTCACTTTTTCCACCAGAGTCCTTAGTATATTAACTGAAGTTATCTTAAATTTCTGATCTGATAAGTTTAATATCTGTGTCATATCTCTCTGATTTTTTGTTTCCCCCAAAGAGTGTTATGTTTCACAGGTGGGCCCCAAGCTCCTGGGCTCAAGTGTCCTTAGCACTTCCTTCCAAGTAGCTGGACTACAGGTTCCTGCCACTGTGCCCAGTTTCAGTCTGGATCTGTCTTGTTCTTGTCAGCTTACTGTCTTTAGTTTTGTTTTATTTTGGTATTGAGGATTGAACTCAGAGGTGGTTTACCGTTGAGCCACATCCCCAGCCCTTTTTATTTTGAGACAGGCTCTTGGGTAAGTTGCTGAGGCTGCCTTTGAACTTGTGATCCTCCTGCCTCAGCCTCCCAAACTGCTGAGATTATAGGTGTGGGACACCATGCCAAGCTTTTGCTCTGTTCTTTAAAAACCGTGTTTAAGGGCTGGGGTTGTGGCTCAGTGGCAGAGCACTTGCCCAGCATGTGTGAGGCCCTGAGTTCGATTCTCAGCACCGCATATAAATCAATAAAATAAAGGTCCGTCAACAATTTAAAAAAATTAAAAAAACAAAAAAAAAGTGTTTAAATCTTTCGCTATGCCTTGTAATTTTTTTTTTTTTTTTGGTCAAAAGCCAGATTCAATATGCTAGGTAAAAAGAACCAAGTACTAGTTCATATGGAGATTTTCTTCTATTGGGCTCCTATGGCAAATATTCTCAATATCTACCTGTCTTTTTTCCAATATTTGGAACAATAGTTTTGCTCTCTCATATCAGTTGCATGCTGACTATGAATTGTTTTTCAGTTTGTTGGACTTTCTTTTCCCTTTTTTTTGAACTTCTTTCTTTTTAGTGTGTGGCACAGGGTATTGAACCCACAGCCTCACACACACTTTTTATTTTATTGTTAGATTGGGAGTTGCATATTTCTCACATGCTGAACCAGAAATATACTTTGTTCTTCTTATTTTTTTTTCTTGTACCAGGGATTAAGCCCAAGGGTGCTTAATTACTGAGCCCCATTTCAGCCCTGTTTACTTTTTATTTTGAGATAGGGTCTCCCTAAGTTGCTTAGGGCCTCTCTAAATTGATGAAACTGGCTTTGAACTGTGATCCTCCTGCCTCAACCTCAGAAGCCACTGGGATTACAGGCATGTGCCGCCACATCCAGCTTTTTTTTTTTTTTTTTTTTTCCTTTTTTTCTTTGTTGCTGGGAATTGAACCCAGGACCTTCTGCATTCTAGGCAAGTGCTCTACTGCTGAGCTCCACATCCAACCTTATCAACCTTATTCCTTTAAAAATGTTTATGGGGGCTGGGGTTATGGCGTAGTGGTAGTGTGCTCGCTTAGCATGCGTGAGGCACTGGGTTCAATCCTCAGCACCACATAAAAATAAAATAAAGATATTCTGTCCACCTACAACTAAAAAAATAAATAAATACTTTAAAAAATGTCTATGCATGTATAATCATTTGGAAGATACTTATGTTTATATAGTAAAATGTTTCTCAGTGACACAAGCATGTCCAACCATACTGTGTGTACTCACTTGTACAATAAAATTACCAAAAGATTTACTGACTTGACAAAATTCCTACAAGTGAAATTGCTGAATAAAAGTACATGCATTTTTGTAAGCTTGTTTTTTTTGGTTTTTGGTGATAATGGGAATTGAACCCAGAATCAACCTACCGCGAAAGCTGAGCTACATCCCTAGCCCACCCCTCCCATTTTTTCCTTTCTTTTTTTTTTTCTAAATTTTGAGACAGGGTCTTGCTAAATTGCTCAGACTGGCCTTAAAATTGGCAATTCTCCTGCCTTAGCATTCCAAGTAGCTGGGATTACAGTCAAGTGCCACTCTGCCCTACTTAGCATTTTTAAGTTTAAGATGACTAAGTGGTCTCCATAGAGGTTGTTCCAATTGGTTGTCCCACTACTCATGTACAAAAATGCTAGTTATCAGCTAGGCACTGTGATGCATGCCTGTAATACCACAGACTGAGGAGGCTGAGGCAGGAGGATTGCAAATTTGAGAATAGCCTCAGCAATTTTGTGAGACCCTGTCAAAGTTTAAAAAGGGGTATGTAGCTGAGTGGTAAAGTGCCCTCGCTTTCTCTCTATATTTTTTGGTATCGGGGATTGAACTCAGGGGCACTTGACCCCTGAGCTACAACCCCAGCCTATTTTGTGTTTTATGTAGAGACAGGGTCTCACTGAGTTGCTTAACACCTCACCATTGCTGAGGCTGGCTTTGAACTCGGGATTCTCCTCAGTCTCCCAAGTGCTGAGATTACACACGTGTGCCACCGTGCCCCACAAAGTACCCGTTTTCAATCCCCAGTAGCAAAAGAAAAAAATATGCTACCTGTCCTCATATTAACAACCTTTTTGGCTTTTTGTCAACTTTATTTGGTAAACATGGTCATTTGGTGTCTTATAACAGGATTTTAGGGGCTTCTTTTGCTAAAAAGCTCTGACTCTTGGGCCTGCAGATGCCCAATGGATATCTATAAATAGGAGAAAATACACACTCTTCACTGTGTGTATCCTTTGTTAACCTTATTATTTGGGTTACATTTCTGCTCCATTCTACCTGTAAGCATGTTACACATTTAAGAAGTGTTTATCTAAAGCTGTTGTTTCTCCCACTTTGAGATGAAGACACCAAAATAAGAGTAACTAAGGTATTTTCAGGATTTTCAGAGACATCAATAGATGTCAATCAATCAGCTTTTACTTTTTGGGGGGGGTGCAGTATTGGGGATTGAACCCAGGAGGGCTTAACCACTGAGCTATATCCTCAGCCCTTTTTATTTTTCATTTTGAGACAGTCTTTCCAAATTGCCCAGGCTGGCCTTGAACTTGTGATACTCCTGTTTGAAGCCTTCCTGAGTCCTTGGGACATAGCGACATACAACCTTTGCCTAGCTGTCAGTCATCTTCTATAATATCATGTTTCATATCTACTTTGCACTCTCCCCCTTCCCTGCCCCAGTGAGGCCCAGAAATATCCAGTCACTGCCCTAAACCTGCCAGGAACAGTAAGCCTTCCAGGCAGGTCACTGATGAGACTTCCTTCCTATGAGAGCAGCTACAGTGATGGGAACAGAGGCTATCTGCTTAGGCTATCTCTAGTCTCAGGGGAACCAAATTGCCCCTCAAGCCATAAGACTTGGAGCCTCCTGGAGCCACTGATGAGATAATGATCAACCAGACCACTGTTTGAGCAGGACTGCTTGATTATGCATGCTCCTTGCCCCCTTCCTTGTGTAAATCTGGAGGTTTTAAACAGGGCTGTGGATGCTTGATCCCCCTTGTCTTTCTAATATGGCTGTATAGAATATGTTCTTGTCTTTCACAATTTTTCTGTTTGGGGCAAGTGGCCAGACCTGATTTGTTGTGACTCCCCAAAGTCAGGCCCCCCTCTAGCCTAGGACTCTACTAATATTTTGTTCATTTGTATGTGTAGGGGTTTTTTTGTTTTGTTTTGGTGGGAGTAGGTGCCTCCCTACTGGGGATTGAACTCAGGGCCTCACACAAGCTAGGCAAGGGTTCTACCACTGTGCTGCATCCCTCAAGCACTTTATTTTGAAACAAGTTCTCAGTAAATTGCCCAGACTGGCATCCAAGTCCAGATCTCCCCGAGTATCTGGAATACGCATGTGTGGGAAAGTGCCATAGTGCCTGGCTGGTTGCTTTTTGAACTTTATTTTAAATATTGGGCTTTGATCCTTTTGGAATTCTTTCTAATATAACATATGAACTCCTCTGTGGGTTGGTTTCTTTCTTTTTTTTCCCAGTACTAGGGATCAAACTTACGTCCTCCTGCATGCTAGGCAAGCACTCTGCCACTGAGTTATAACTCCAGTTTTCTGTATTTTGTTGATACGTATCTACATATGTAAGCATATACACCTTTAGTGATTATCCTCATTATATCTTTTTAAAATATTTTTGGAGCCAGGTGCAGTGGCGCAAGCCTGTAATCCCAGAACTTAGGGAGGCTGAGACAGGAGAATCACGAGTTCAAAGCCAGCCTCAGCAACGGGGAGGTGCTAAGCAACTCAGTGAAACCCTGTCTCTACATAAAACATAAAATAAGGCTGGGGATATAGCTCATTGGTCGAGTGTCCCTGAGTTCAATCTCCAATACCAAAAAAAAAAAAAAAAATCACTGAGCCACATCCCTCGCCTTCCCCCACTTTTTTTCCTTTAATTTTTTCATTTTGAGACAGAATCTTGATAAGTTGCTTAGGACCTCACTAAATTGCTGAGGCTTAAGAGACTGACCTTGAATTTGTGATCCTCCCGTCTTGGCCTCCTGAGTTGCTGGGATTACAGGTGTGATCCACTGCACTCAGCTAACATGGATCTTTTAAAAAGTGGTGGTGAGTCCAGTTTGGTGTTGCACTCCTGTAATCCTAGCAGCTGGGGAGGCTGAGGCAGGAGGATCACAGATTCAAAGCCAGCCTCAGCAATTTAGTGAGGCCTTAAGTAATTTAGCAAGACCCTGTCTCAAAATTTAAAAAAGCCTGGGTAGGCTCAGTGGTTGAGTGCCCCTGAGTGCAATCCCTGGTACGGAGGATGGGGGGGATAGATAAGAAAAAACTACAAAGTGGTGCTGAGGCGTATAAACATCAAGTCACCCAGGTTTGAGTGGATGTCTTGTCGCTAGGTTATAATCTCCAGAGAAACAGAACAAATAGGATCAATAGATGCGTAGATACAGAAGAGGAGATTTGTATGAGAATGGGCTCACAAAATTGTGAGAGTTAAGAAGTCCCACAAGGTGCCATCTGCAAGCTGGGCAGCCAGGAAAGCTGGGGGTCAGTCAGTTGTAGTTTAAATGCTGGAGAACCAGAGAAATGGATGGTGTAATTCCCAGTCCAGAGGAAAAGGCAGAAAAGTGATGTGCCACCTCAATAAGAGAACATTTGCTGTTCCTTGGACTTTGTGCTTTGTTTGGAGCTTCCTGGGACTTGATGATTCCTGACCCCTACTGAGGGAGGATCTTTACTCAGGCTGTTTATTCAAATGATAATCTCTTCTGGAAACAGCTTTTGGGACACAGAAACGTTTGCCTGCTCTCAGAGCAACCGTTAATGCAGTCAAGTTGACACAAAATCAACCATGGCATTATGGTTTCTCTTCTAGGAAAGCTAGTAAAATGATTTGGCACTCATGTATAGAACATCCTGGGTGTTAAGGATATAACTCAGTGGTAGAGCACCTGCGTAGCATGCCCTGGGTTCAAATCCTCAGTACTGCTAAAAAGAGAAGAGAAAGAAAATTTCAGGTGTGGCGAGAGATTTTTTTTTTTTTTTAAGTTGAGATCATCTCAGTCAATTTAACAAATTGTCCGGAAAACAAACGAGCAAATCTTCAGATTCCCACCCGCTGCAGTGCACATGGGGTGGGGGCGGGGGGGGGGGCAATCCAATTCCTAGATTCCTAAAGTGAAGCTAGAAGGCTCACTTAGAAGTAACTTGTAATTAATTCAGTGTTATACATTACCTGCTCCCAAAAAGCAGCACAGTCCATAGCCTCCTCCAAAAGAGTCAAGGAAGTTAAGATAGAGGAGTTTTAATTAGGCAAAGTAGTGATTTCATTATTAATTCCTTAGGCTGGGAAGGTAGCTCTGTGGGAGAATATTTGCCTAACATGCAGGAGAGCCCGGGTCTGATCCCTAGCACTGCAATAAATAAGAACAAAATCACTTAAGGTGACTACCTACTTTAGTCCTTTATGAAATGGTGGCACTGATGGAACCCAGGGTTTCATACGTGTTAAGCAAGTGTTCTCATTTATTTAAGGTCCCCCCCCCAAGTTTGGCTTTTTTTTTCCAAGTTGGGGTACGGAATTGAACCCAGGTGTGATTTGCCACATACCCCAAGCTCGCTCCCTTTTAATTTTTATTTTGAGGCAGTGTAAATGTGGTCCATCCACTTTATGCTTTGAATATGCTTGCTTCTCTACCACCTTGACTTATCTTTAGAATGACTTTTTTTTTCCTTTTTCCATACCCCTCCCTAATCTCAGGGAAAACAAGATTACCTTTTCCCCCAGCCTAGTCACAATTTTCTGTTCTTGAGCACACACCCACCACTGTAGCAAAGTAATTCTGATTTAGGAATGGCACCAGAAGATCCAAGAAAAGACTATCTCCCAACACAAGTGAATTATAACTCTCAACAGAGAACACTGGAATGTAGCTTTTAAATCACCTTAAAAATCTCCTTATTTCCCTTGATGGACACAATCATAACCTCTGGGACAGAAGTTCCTTGTTCTCTTTGCTAGCAAAACAATAAAACTCATTTTTTTTCCCCAAAACTATGTCATTGGACTGGCACAGGGGACAAGGATAGAGATTTCAGTAATAATTGGTACCCCAGGTGGGACCTGAGAACAGCTCCCACGCCAGCCTGGTCTTCCAAGCAATCCCATTTCCATGCTGGGGATACAAGGTGGTGGGGAACTTGTTGAGGGCCAACTGCAGGAGAGTTAGGTGAGTTTGCCTGGGGTCCAACCAAGGAGCAATTCCTGTGAGTAGAGGGAGGGACTGAGGGACCATCCCACCAGCTGCCAAAGCTCCTTTTACTTTGGGCAACTCCTGCCTTCTTTCCTGAACAGTACAGTTGCTCCACCTTGGACTACTTTGAAAAAAAAACAACACAATAAAGTCGCAACATCCTTGAAGACCCTCAATTCCACATATCTGGTTCCTCTTGGTGAAAATATCTGGTCCCTTTTTCTGGAAACATCTGTGGTGTCACTAGAAGTCACAGTTAAGCGAGACTCAAGAACTTAGGGATTTTCATTCCCTTCTGGTCTGTTCTAGGTTTTCATCTGTTTTTTTGGCCTTGGGTTTGGGAATTTCCTGTGATTATCTGCCAGTGTTTTTGTTTGTGTCTGTTACTACCACTTCTAAGACTTGGGCAATACTGCATTGATCCTATAGGTAGTGTTTTGGGAAGAAAGATCTTGGCTGAATGGGCCACCTATAGGTATAAGCCTGTCTAAGAGAGGAAGATGTTTGATTGTAACACATTCTGGCCTTTGAATGGTTTTTCTGAATTATTATACAGTCTTGCAGTTGGAGTTGGTCTGTCAGAGTGAAATATGGGAAACATTCTGTATGTACAGGCATTTATGCAGTTGCATGGTAAGAAGTCTGAATAGTCAGAAACTAAATTGAAGCCGGGCATGGTGGCGCATGCCTGTAATCCCAGCACTTTGAGAGGCTGAGACTTGGAGAATTGTGAGTTCAAAGCCAGCCTCAGCAACAGCGGAGCACTAAGCAACTCGGTGAGATCCTGTTTACATAAAACACAAAATAGGGCTGGGGATGTGGCTCAGTGGTTGAGTATCACTGAGTTCAATCCCTTATATATAAAAAAAAGAAAAAAGAAAACAACAAAAAAAGAAACAACCAAACAAAGTTGAGGATGCAGAAAGTCACTGCCTCTGATGTGCAGGACAACAGGACACCAGGAGAAAGGGTTAAAAAAAAAAGATTTAAATCCTTTCAAACCAGTGCTAGCAGTCCTAGTACTATTTCTTGGTCTGACCTCAGGCAGCTACAGATCATCTCACTGTGGGCCAGAGACGCCAGCCCTGGGATGGAAAAAACAAAAGCAAAAATAGGAAAACTGCCTGGTCTAAAGAAAATTGGGCAAAGAGAACCTGGCATCTGTCCTGCCTTCCAGCCCCTTTTAGCCATGGAGGCTGGACACTGTTGGCCACAAAGGACATGGTAGTATGTTTCAGCATCACTAGCTTATGAGCTGGGGATAGGAATGGTCTCCCCATTTAAGATCTGACAAGACACTTCATTTGGCCAGAGGATATCCATTACTGGGGCAGAGCAATTCTTTGTTATTTTTTTCTTTTTGGTACTGGAGATGGAACTCAGAGGCACTCGGCCACTGAGCCACATCCCCAGCCCTATTTTGTATTTTATGTAGAGACAGGGTCTCACTGAGTAGCTTAGTGCCTCGCCCTTGCTGAGGCTGGCTTTGAACTTGCGATTCTCCTGTCTCAGCCTCCCAAAGTGCTGGATTACAGGCTTGCGCCACCGCGCCCAGCTGTAGAGTAATTCTTGTTATGACAATATCCCACCAAACTAAATGCTGGGGAGACCGGCAGGGTAAACTGCACCAAGAAAAGATAAAAACAACTTGTGTTTTGTTGGCAGCCTCTGCAAAGGGATCTTCAAGGAAGCCTAAAGAAAAGGATAGAGAGAGCCTCTCCACTATCAATGTGTCTAGTATAAAAAAAAAGACCCCAAAGGAGTCTGTGGGTACAACTGACAGTGGAGATACCACTAAACGTTGATGGCTTTGTGATAATGATAAAGGAAACAGGTTAGGTTCAAAAATATCCTGTGCTCCAACCCCTTGAATGCAATCTGGGGGAAAAAAGATTAAGGTATGTTTTTTTGCATATGCCCAATTGTCCAGTCTTCTCCTGGAATGAAATTTGTTGTGTAAATTAAATGCACATATAACATTTATCAGTATTGTTTCAGAATATGAATTTATGAAAGGGTCTGAAACTACAGAAGAGGTATAAGAAAGTTATAGGTATGGAAATATATTTTCGTATAGAAAATTAGAAGGTAAAAGAAATGTTTCTGGATGAGAAAGTATTTTGTCTGGTAAAGTAATATTCTTGTGCTAAAGTCCAAGATGAAAGAGAGAAAAAAACTAAGTAAGTTGCAGAAGTTTTGTGAAAGGTAAATCTTAAAAAGTTTGTGTATATAATTAGATTGGCCATAATTAGCACAATCAGTAAAAGTTATTCTAGGTTTAATGTACTGATATGAAGCAAAGTCTGAAACAGCCCCACATAAATATAGTTCTCTTTGTTCTTGATTAGTTTGGTTTATTCTCAGTTGACAAATTTATCATCTTTCAATTCTGTAGGCCCGAAGTCCTAAAACTAGGTGTTAGCAGAACTGCTTTCCTTAGCAAGGCTCTCAGGGACTGTTTTATTTTGGGGGTGGGGAGTGAAATTGAAACCAGGCACACTTACCACTAGACAACATCCCCTGTCCCCCCACCTTTTTTTTCCATTTTTAAAGTAATTTTTACTTATAAATATTTTGGTATATTACCACTTCATTAATATTATTTATTTACTTATTCTATTTAGATTTACATGATAGCAGAGTGTATTTTGATTCATTGTACACAGATGGAGCACAAATTTTCATTTCTCTGGTTGTATGTGATGTAGAATCACAACATACATGCAGTCATACATAAAGGGCTATGATGTCCATCATATTCCACCATCCTTACTGTCCCCCTGCCCCCTCCCCCCTTCCGCCCTTGGGTCCAGAGTTCCTCCTTTCTTCCCATGTCCTCCCCTATATTATGGATCAGCATCCACTTATGGTTTTCTGAGACTGGCTTACTTCACTTAGCATGATATTCTCCAACTCCATTCTGACAGGCGTGAGATGAAATCTGAGAGTAGTTTTGATTTGCATTTCTCTAATTGCTAGAGATGTTGAACATTTTTTCATATTTTTGTTGATCAATTGTATATCATCTTCTGAGAAGTTTCTGTTCAGCTCCTTGGCACATTTATTGATTGGGTTGTTTGCTGTTTTGGTGTTAAGTTTTTTGAGTTCTTTATATATCCTGGAGATCAGTGCTCTGTCTGATGTGCGTGTGGCAAAAATTTGTTCCCAGAATGTAGGCTCTCTGTTCACTTCACTGTTTCTTTTGCTGAGAAGAAGCTTTTCAGTTTGAATCCATCCCATTTATTGATTCTTGATTTTACTTCTTGCGCTAGAGTAGTCTTGTTAAGGAAGTAAGGTCCTAATCTGACATAATGAAGATTTGGGCCTATTTTTTCTTCTACTAGGTGTTGTGTCTCTGGTCTGATTCCCAGGTCCTTGATCCACTTTGAGTTGAATTTTGTGCATGGTGAGAGATAGGGGTTTAGTTTCAGTTTGCTGCATATGGATTTCCAGTTTTCCCAGCACCATTTGTTGAACAGGCTATCTCTTCTCCAGTGTACATGTTTGGCTCCTTTGTCTAGTATAAGGTAACTGTATGTAAGTGGGTTCATCTCTGTGTCTTCTATACCATTGGTCTCCATGTTTATTTTGGTGCCAGTACCATGCTGTTTTTGTTACTATAACTTTGTAGTATAATTTAAGGTCTGGTTTGTGATGCGTCATGCTTCACTCTTCTTGCTAAGGATTGCTTTGGCTATTCTGGGTCTCTTATTCTTCCAAATGAATTTCATGATTGCCTTTTCTATTTCTATAAGGAATGACGTTGGGATTTTGATTGGAATTGTATTGACTCTATATAGCACTTTGGGTAGTATGGCCATGTTGACAATATTGATTCTGCCTATCCAGGAGCATGGGAAATGTTTCCATCTTCTAAGGTCTTCTTCAATTTCTTTCTTCAGTGTCTTGTAGTTTGCATTGTAGAGGTTTTTCACCTCTTTTGTTAAATTGATTTCTAAGTATTTTATTTTTTTGAGGCTATTATGAATGAGATAGTTTTCCTAATTTCTCTTTCAGAGGGTTTATCACTGATGTATAGAAATGCAATTGATTTAAGGGTGTTGATTTTATATCCTGCTACTTTGCTGAAATCATTTATTAATTCCAGAAGTTTTCTGGTAGAATTTTTTGGATACTCTAAGTATAGAATCATGTCATCTGCAAATAATGATAGTTTGAGTTCTTCTTTTCCTATTCGTATCCCTTTAATTTCTTTCATCTGTCTAATTGCTCTGGTTAGTGTTTTAAGGACTATGTTGAATAGCAGTGGTGAAAGAGGGCATCCCTGTCTAGTTCCCATTTTTAGAGGGAATGTTTCCAATTTTTCTCCATTTAGGATGATGTTGGCCTTGGGTTTAGCATAGATAGCTTTTACAAAGTTGAGGTGTATTCCTACTATCCCAAGTTTTTCTAGTGTTTTGAACATAAAAGGGTGCTGTATTTTGTCAAATGCTTTCTCTGCATCAATTGATAAAATCATATGACTCTTATCTTTAAGTCTATTGGTGTGATGTATTATGTTTATTGATTTCCGTATGTTGAACCAACCTTGCATCCCTCCCTGTCCCTTTTACTTACTTATTTTTTTGCCAAGTGTGATGGTGCACACCTCTAATGCCAGTGACTCAGGAAGCTGAGGCAGGAGGATGGCAAGTTTAAGGCCACCCTCAGCAATTTAGCAAGACCTATCTCAAAATAAAAATATAGAAGGGCTTGGGGGTTGGAGGAGTGTAGCTCCATGGTAGAGTGTCCTTGGATTAAATCTCCAGTACCACTAAAATTTTTTTAAAACTTTAGATGGGGTCTCTTTAAGTTGCTGAAGTTCTCACTCAATTGCTGAGGCTGTTCTTGAACTTGCCATCCTCCTGCCTTAGCCTCTTGAGTTGCTGAGATTGCAGGCAAGTACCTGCACCCAACTTTTTCTAAGCTGCTTTTAGCCTTTTCCTTGTATCACTCTAACATCTGTTTCTCTTGCCATATGTCCTTTTCTGACCCTGACCCTTTTCCCTTCCTCTTATATAAACCTTTGACTACATTGGGCATACAAGGATAATCTAGAGTACTTTCACCATATAAAGCAACACATTCACAGGTTCCTGAGGTTAAGACATAGGACATCTTTGGGTGGGAAGGCATCCTATCACACCAAAATAAAGTCATCATCTCCACACAACTCACAGTCTCAGAGAACAGATGATAGATAGACGATAGATAATAGGTAGATGATAGCAGCCCCAGGTTCTATGAGAATCACAAAAAAGTACCTATCTGGACTTTAAGTACCAGACAGAGTAAGAAAGGAAATTTCACAAAGGAAAGGCCCTGAAACCAAGTAATGTTCAGGATGGAAAAAAAAAAATGAAGGTATTTTGATACAGAGACCAGTGCTCATGATGAAAGTGAGAAGAATGTGGTTCATTTTAGTAATTCTAATAAGATGATCTCATGATATATAGAATATGGTAGTGAATGAGCCAAGAGAACTATAACTCTTTTCCCATGATTTTTAAATTATTAAATTATTTCTGTGGTCTAAACTCCTTTAGATAATTTAATAAACTTTATGCATTTCTTGCTTAGAGAATATTAGTACACAGTGTTACATAGAGCTATTGAAGTTTGTTTTTGTTTTTTTTTGTTTTTGGTGGTGGTAGGGATCTAATCCAAGGCCTTGCATATGCTAGGCAGGTGCTCCACTTCTGCACTATATTCCCAATCCTTTTTATTTTATGTATGTACTGATTTATTTACATATTTATTTATTTTTGCTGTACTGGGGATTAAACCCAGGGATGCTCTACCACTGAGGTACATCCCCAACCCTCTTCATTTTTTATTTTGAGACAGAGTATTGTTCAGTTGCCAGGGGGGCCTTGAACTTTTCTCAGCCCACTGAATAGCTAGGATTTCATGTGTCTGCCACCAGAGTCAGCTCCTGAAGAACATCTATGCATCCCTGGTTATCAAACTCAGTAACAGGTATGGAAGGGTGAGTCATTTGTAAGAAGTGAACTCATTTCTCTTGGCTTCCCCAGAAGGAGAAGAAGAGAATAAAAGAAAATTAATCAGAAGGCTAGGGAATCAAAGTGAGCAATAATTTAGGGCCTTAATGAAGATATCAGTAGAGTGGATTAAATGTAACAAACTCAAGAGGAAGAGAAAAGGGAGAAGAGTGACTGGTCTTTTGAACAATCAGATATCTCATTGAAAGTTGAAGTGTCTCCTTCCCTGGTTTCAGTGATGTGTATGGTTGGTGGTTACCACTAATGAGACAGGAAACAGGCAGGAAATCAGATTTGACGAGAAAGCCATTCAGTTTAAGTTCACATCTATTTGAGGTAATTTGGTCTGGAACTCAGGAGAGGAGTTTCTGTTGAAGAATATTCTATATCGTAGCTACCACAGCAAGTCTTTGGAACAATTGAGGTTGCTTGGAGAGTATGCCCAGAGAGAAGTGTTTGTCTTAAGGAAAAAGTCCTAAAGGCCTTCTGTTTTAGAAGTGGGTAAGCAAAGGAAATTGAAAATGATCAATTAGAGATCAAAAGAAAATTTAGCATTATAATCAATGGGGAATAGGTTTGTCTTAGTCCATTCAAGTGTCTATAACAACAGATCATAGTCTGAATGGCTTATAAAAAACAGAAATTGACTTCTCATATTTCTAAGGTCTAAACGTGTGAGATTGGAGTGCCAGAGCACTGGTCAAAGCCCTCTTCCACGCTGCAGAAAGAGAGAAAGTAGACTCTAGCCTCTTGTGTTTTTAAAAGGTTTATTTTAGCTGGATGTGATGGTACACACCTTTAATCCCAGGTACTAGGAGGGCTGAAGGAGGAGAATCACAAGTTCAAGACCAGCCAAGGCAATTTAGTGAGACCCCATTTCAAAATTAAAAAAATTAAAAAGGATTGGAGACGTACCTCAGTGATAGAACATTTGTTTGAGGTCCTGGGTTTGAACTCCAGCACCATACACAAAAATAAATAAAGGTAATACATAAGTCAATAAATAAATGTAAATAAAGGGTTGTTTTATTTTATTTGTGTTGGGGATTTAATCCAGGGCCTTATGTATAATAAACACACCCTCCACCACTGCACTACAGCTCTGCCTTCTAGCTTCTTATGAGGGCACTAATCCCACTCATGAGATCTCCATCGTCACGACCTCGTCACCTCTCCAAACTCCACATCCAAATACAATCACATTGGGAATTAGATTTCAACAGCTAAATTTTGGGAGGACACAGAAACATTTAGTCCATGACAGGTTGAGAAAGATATAGTAGGTGATATGAAATGAGAAGCACTAGCCAAGAGTAAGAAAGGACCAGCTGGTTGTAGTGGCCCATGCCTGTAATCCGAGTGATTGGAGAGGCTGAGACAGAAAACCTCAAATTCAGGGCTAGCATCAGCAACTTAGTGAGACCCTGTTGAAAAATAAAAAAATAAAAAAAAGAGGGCTAGGAATGTGGCTCAGTGTTTAAATGCCCCAGTTCAATCCCTGGTACTAAAAGGAGGAAAAGAAAAAAGAGGCACCGAGAGCGTAGCTTTGTGGTAGGAGAGCTCATACTCAGTGTATACAAGACTTGGATTCCATCCTCATCATCAAGAAGAAAAATAAAGAAAAGAAAAGCCTAAGAAAAGGTTTCCTTTATGACATGAAATTACCTCTTCCCATCCACCAGTCTACAATTTCACATGGCCTTCAGGATGATTTTTATTTCAGTGACCACTTTCAGAAAGAAACCTCCATAACATGGCCTTTTTTACTATAGTCTTAGCAAATTATGTAATCTGTCACATAGGCATCTGAAGCTGAAAAAAGCCTCTAGTTACTACAGCTGAGCAAGAGAAGGAAGCTAGTGAGCAACCTAGTGAGGAACCTGTAAGCAACTTAAGGAGACCCTGTCTCAGAAGAAAAAAAAAAAAAGGCTGGGATGTGGCTAAGTGGTTAAGCACCCCTGGTTCAATTCCTGGTACCAAAACCAAACAAACAAAATACCCCAGAATGCTTGATTCTTTCCTTCACCATTTAAAAAGTTTTAACTCTTGGGTTTCTGTTTTGAAGTAAAAATAAATCAGCAATCCCCAATCCCTCAAAATGGAATTTTGTTTTCTCTTTTTTTTTGATTCCAGCGATTAAACTGAGGTGTGCTTAACCACTAAGTCATATTCCCAGCCCTTTTTATTATTATTTTTAAAATTTTGCCCATCTTGCCCTTCTGCTCCACAGGTTTATATCCTCCCTGAGCTTGCCTTAGTTTTTTTTGTTGTTGTTGTTGTTTTTAAATTTTGAGACAAGTTCTTGCTAAATTGCTTAGGGCCTCACTAAATTGCTTAGGGCTTCAGTAAATTGCTGAGGCTAATTTCAAACTTGCAAACCTCCTGCGCCTCAAATCGCTGGGATCACTGTTGTATGCTACCGCGCCTAGTCTTTTCTTTTTTCTTTTGGCAGAGTTTGGGATTGAAGTTCCCTCTCATGAGCAATATCATCAGCCCTTCAGAATGGAATTTTCTAGCACTGAGTGTTGAGGAGGATCACAAGGGGGCAAATAGAAGCTTCTTCTGTGCTGCTTCATGTCCTTTCTCCCTGGAAGAAAGATGTACTTAGAAGTTGTTCCTTCCAAGGTGACACATGGCCTCATGACTATAAAGTTCAATTTCCAGAAGATATAAATGAACTAATTAAGAGGAAAAATATCCCAAAATTCCTGTTTACAATATTCCCTGGGAGTATCTGACCAGAAAAGTTTAAGCTATTTCTCCACGGCCAAGAAGCAGTCTGTTTTGTTTCCTTTTTGTTGTTGTTGTTGTACTGGACATTGAATCCAGGGCCTCATGCATGCTAGGCAAATATTCTCCCTCTGAACTATGTCCCCAGCCATTTAAAATTTTATTTAATGACAAAGTCTTACTAAGTTGCCCAGCCCAGGCTAATCTCAAATTTGCAATCTTCCTGCATCCGTCCTGAGTCACTAGGATCATAAGCATGTACCACCATACCCAGCAAAACGGTCTCATTTTATTTTATTTATTTGTTTTATTTGATACTAGGGTTCAAACCCAGGGGCACTGTACCACTAAGGTATATCCTAGCCCTTTTTATTTTTGAATTTTGAGACATAATCTCGCTAAATTGCTGGGCGTGAGTTATAGGCGTGGTTCAAGCCTGTAATCCCAGCACTTAGGGAGGCTGAGACAGGAGAATCGTGAGTTCAAAGCCAGCCTCAGCAATGGCGAGGCGCTAAGCAACGCAGTGAGACTCTGTCTCTACATAAAACACAAAAATAGGGCTGGGGATGTGGCTCAGTGGTCAGGTACCCCTGAGTTCAATCCCCAGTACCAAAAAAAAAAAAAAAAAACTCACTAAATTGCTTAGGGCCTTGCTAAGTTGCTGAGGCGGGCCTTGAACTTGTGGTACTTCTACCTTAGCCTCCCAAGTTGCTGAAATTACAGGTATGTGCCACTGCACCTGGCAACAGTCTCATTTTAAATAAAGCAACCATGATTTATTTAGATGGGTACTGTAAGATATATAAAACATAGTGCTTAAATTTCACACAAATAAATAGGATACGTATCTTTTTAAAAACACATAGTTCAAGATTCAGATTAAAAAAGAAAAACTTTCTTACCTTTAAACAAAAAGATGATCAACCTATAAATTCTGTCTCAAAGCTATCACATCCTCAGCTGAAGAAAGAAAAGATATGTACAAGAATCATCAATTCTCGTTCTTTCTTGCTTAATAAAGAAGAGAACAAATTGATGACAGTGGTTATGGGCAGCTGTTTCATGTGGAAAGTCCTATTTTATATTCTATAGTTGTCATAAGTCTCAGTGGCCAGGATTTGATTATTTGTTAGAATCCTGAGTCTTGAAGTTAAATCTTGAATATGTGTCTATTTCAGGAATGATGTGACAACCTTGGGGCTAAAAAAAAAAAAAAAAAAAAAGAGTCTGGTAAAATGTAGGGTTCTTAGAAGAAACCAACTTTAATAAATCAACTTAAGAGATGAAGACTTTGCTAGGAGTTATGGAGAATACCTCGGTCAAATGTGATCCAGAAATTCAGACATAGTGGAGCCTGCTGGGAGCTGCAGCGAGCTAATCATTGCTGGTGCCCCTTATTATCCTGGAAAGGAACATAATATAGGAAGTTTATAATTTAAGGGGATTTTATACAATACTATTATTCTTAAATTATAAAACCAATATATAGCTAGTAGTGAATGTTTAATTATGTTACCATGGAATATAATGAGGCTATTAATATGAAAGCTTGATATGATTCTATTGATATGAAAGCTATTTGGCACATATTAAGTGAAAGAGAAACTTGTAAAATATCTGTAAGATTTACTTAGCTGTATTTTCTAAATTGATCGTAATGTATAATGAATTTTTGTCAGTTAGCTTTTGTTGCCTAAGTAATCACCCCAAAATATAGTGATTTGAAAGAATCCCTGGACAGTCGGTTGCAGAGGTACATAAAAAAAAATGAAAAGGGCTGAAGATGTTGGAATATAGCTTAGTGGTAAAGCATCTTGGGTTTAGTCCCCAGTACTGAACTGTACCGGAGTGGGAAATAGATACTGAGGTTGGTGGGATGGTTGTATTGTGAGAGAAAGACTCTCAGAAACAAGATTCTCAAAAAAATGGTAGCTAAGGGTTGTATTCTCAGTTCTCAGGAGAATGTGCAGAAAAGGAAGAAGAAACTCTTATAAGGCAGGAACTTGGAAAGTTATGATGCTCTCTTAGCAGGAATGGTAACAGTACTTTGTCTCATCTCTCCAGGAGTACTTTCCTCTGAAATGTCCTATTAAGTCATATTGAACTTTTTTCCTCATTAAATTCTTCTGCTTGAACTCTTACTTCCTCCTGCCCATGTCTTAATAGGAAATTCACATCTGTTCAAAATCTGATGCTTTTTTTTTTTTTTTGCTAGTGCTTTATATCTACTTTTAAAATTATTTTTTATAAATTAATTGTTAATGAATTTGAATTCCAAACATTTACTCTCAACACAACACAACAAAACAAAAATGCGTCCTATCCCTTCTGAAATTATTTTAACCTCTTTTTTTTTTCATATTTAATTTATTTTTTCTATTTAGGCTTACATGATAACAGTGCAATTTGATTCATTGTACATAGATAGAGGATAACATATCAATTCTCTAGTTGTAAGTTGTATACAATCACAACATATATGCAGTCATACATAAAGTTAGGGCTATGATGACCATCATATTCCAGCTTTTTTTCTTTTTTCAAATTTCCCGGTATAAAAATCTCTGTTCCTTCTTACTTGCACCAGTGTTCTTGTTCTCGTTTTTTTTTCCTTCAGTGTTGGGTCCTGAACCCAGGTCCTTGAGCACGCTGGTGTGTTCTCCACTACTGGACTGCACTGCCAGCTCCTCGCATCTACTTCTAGTCCTTAGTTCCAGGTGATTTTCTCACCTGGCCTTGTCCTTCCCACTAACCTTTTGTGCTCCAGCCTCTCCAATAAAAAGATCAAACAGCAGAGGCCTCTCCACAGAAAAGTTGAGAGCTTGGCTTGTTCCCTGAATTATTATCGTGCAGTACATACAGTCAGCCCCCCAAATCTGCAGATTCCATGGGGTTCAACCAACCATGGAACCAAAATATTTGGTAAAATAAATTGCCTCTGTTCTGAACATGTACAGACTTTTTTTTCCTTTGTTGTGATTCCCTAAACGATACAGCATAACAACAATTTATACAGTATTTAGATTGTACTAGACATTATAAGTAATCTAGAGATGATTTAAAGTATACGGGAAGGCCTGGGAGGGGAGCTCAGTGGTAGAACACTTGGCTAGCATGTGTGAGGCCCTGGGTTCAATCCTCAGTACTACAAATAATAAAAAATTTTAAGTTTAAAAATTTTCCTTTTTTATGTTTTGACAGTGCTGATAGAACCCAAAGTTTTATGTGTACACGTGAGGCAAACATTCTACCATTACACTATATCCTTGGCCTTCAAAAAGAAAAAAAAAATTAAGTACAGTAAATGGGAGGATATGTGTGAGATAGATGCAAATATGTCATTTTATATAAAGGACTTGAACTTTGTGTGTGTGTGTGTGTGTGTGTGTGTACTAATACCCCACAGACACTAAGGCCCAATTATAATGCCTTTTGTTGTAATTTCACTTTTCATTAGAAGTATCATTTCTCTGTTTTTGGAGGTACTTGAATTGAACCCCAGGGTGTTCTACCACTGAGTTACAGTCCTTAAGCTTTTTAAAAAAAATTTTAAACTTTTGAGTCTGGTTCCCTTTTATTGCCCAGGTTGACCTCAAACTTGCGGCACTCCTGCCTCAGTCTCCAGAGTCACTGGGATTACAGTTGTGTACCACCAAATCTGGCTCATTTGTCTTAAGTAAGTGTTTCCTCAAGGCTGTGACTGTAATGTTATATTTCTGGGGGTCCAACCAAGATGCTAATATCTTTAACTTTCCTTAGAGAATTGTACAAAAGAATCCGTGGGTCCAATTACCCCTACACCAATAATTTTGATAATGCATCTAAGGAATTAGAGTGTTCCTATTCAAAAACCACATGGGTCTGTGGTTTGCCCAACTACTTCTGCTTCAACTATTTTCTCCAAGCGATTGGGCTGCTGTACTAATTTTGTCTCAGCAGCGCCCCCTATTGGAAATATTTCCAAGTTGGGTATGTCCCAGAAATTTAGGAATAGCATAACTTCTCTTGCAAAGTTTAATTCAACAAGCAAAGACAGAATGCTTAAAGCAATGGTGCAGGTCCAATGTAAATTAGTAATATTTTTCCTCTTCCTAATCCCAGCATGCCCTGATGACTCTTGATGACTTTTTAAATAGAATACTGTTCAAATAGCGTCTTTGAGACACATGGATTCCTATCTTTGTTTAATTTTCTTGGTTGAAAAAGTTGACTCAAGTGAAGCCAGGATTCCATTCTTATACTCCACTTTCATTCCCCCAGGACAGTGTAGTCAATTAAGCTTCCAAGAGTGCTAAATGTTCATTAGCACTATTAATCATTTTTAAACTACCAGTGGAGTAATGTCCTCCAGGAAATGCTGTGTAGTGTGTGTGTGTGTGTGTGTGTGTGTGTTTGCTTTGTTTTGTTTTGGTATCAGAGGTTGAACCCAAGTCCTTATGCATTCTGGGCAAATGCTATACTACTGAGCTATATCCCCAGCCCTGTGTAGTGTTTTTGAGTATGTATTATGTCAATTCTACTACAAAAACCTTTCCTCTGGCCATATTCTTCAGCTCTGTTCTCAAGTGTGTCAAAGCTGAAACTTTCTTGTTGATGGAATGACTCTGGGTTTTAGATGCAGTTTTGTGGTGTCATAGATCACTTGAGACTCCATTGCCAGATATGGTTCCCTTTTAAATGAAAATATTTTCTGAGCACTAATATGTTCAGTGACAAGAGCTGATTGCTAATAGCAGCAAACATTCATATAGTCCTTTTAACTCAGCTGATAATCACAACAGTGCAATGAAATAGGTAGTATTATCACCTCCATTTTACTGACAAGAAGCTGAAGCTCAGAAAAGTTAAGCAACTTACCCTAGATACCCAGCTATAAATGGTAGACTGATAATTCAAAACCCCAGGGACTGTGGGTCCAGAGTTTTTTTCAACATTATGCTACTTGAAATTGAGAATATGTGTTTCTGAAATAAGTTATTAAAATTAGGATATCTGTGTAATTTGCATACTGAATGAAGGTAAGATTTTTTAAAAAATAGTTTTTAGTTGTCAATGGACCTTTATTATTTATTTATATACAGTGCTGAGAGTCAAACCCAGTGCCTCACACATGTTAGGTAAGTGCTCTACCACTGAGCCGCAATGTCAGCCCTACAAAGTTAAGATTGAAGCTATCAGCACTGCCCCACCATTTCAGCAAACACCATAAGTAGTTACTTTCTAGTGGAGGTGATTTAATTAAATCTCTCTTAAAGGCCCTGTATGTGAAATCTCTGCCAGTAAACACATGTGCCTCTGTCAGTTGACTGTATTAAGTGTAAGTTTCCAGAACTTATACTTAACTAGAGACAAGGCTGAACATTTAATTCCTATCTCTTCTCGACATCAAGTTAGTACAAGGCTCTCCATTTCTCACTTTTTTTTTTTTTTTTTTTATGCTGGGTATTGAACTCAGGGGCACTTGACCACTGAGCCACATTCCCAGCCCTATTTTGTGTTTTATGTAGTGACAGGGTCTCACTGAGTTGCTAAGCGCCTTGTTGTTACTGAGGCTGGCTTTGAACTCGCGATTCTCCTGTCTCAGCCTCCCAAAGTGTGGGATTACAGGCTTGAGCCACCGTGCCCGGCTTCCATTTCTCACTTTTAATGCTCCAATTCAGAGGATCCTAATTGCTGTCCTTGTTTATTATATTAGTTTAAGAGACTATGCCAACTCCAGTAACTTTTCATTATTCATTATACCTTCTGTAGGGAAAGTGCTTCAAATATTTTATTACTGTACACGTACGGTTATATTATAATACCATATTGCTGTTGAAAAATACTCAAGCAAGCCAGGCATGGTGGTGCACACCTGCCATCCCAATTTCTCCAGGGACTGAGGCAGGAGGGTCACCAATTTGAGGTCAGCCTGGGCAACTTTACAAGACCCTGTCTCAAAATAAAACATGAAAAGGGCTGAGTATATAGCTCTGTGCCAGAGTGCAGACCTAGCACATGTAAAGGCCTAGATTCAATCCTGGTACTTCAAAAAGATTTGAGTTAGATATATGCTGCTAACTTCTAGTAAGCACCACTATTAACACTGTACCGCTACTACTGTTACTGTTGCTAACAGCAAATACTTGAATGGTATTTAGCTTGAGTTTGAAAGGTTCTAAATAGTTCACATATATCTACATACATCTATTGTTTTCAGTGCTGGGGATTGAAATCCAGGACCTTGTGCATGCTAGGCAAGTGTTCTATCACTGAGGTACATGCCCAGCCCCAGTTCACATATATTAATACACTTAGCCTATAGGTTATATCTAAAAGGATATGTGAGAAATTGACAATTGTGCTTCTTCTGGAAAGGATGTCTGGGACTGCTACAGCCTGGTGAAGGGACATGGTTTTCATTGTAACCATTTCTATTTGTTTGAAATGAACATGCACATTGTATTGAATTTAATATTATAATAATTTTGATGTAATAATAGCTTCATTAATATTAAGATAATATGTAAATAAAAGTAGAATGTAAGTGCAAAATAAGCAGCAAAAATATGTGAATACATGGCCCTGGGGATGCACATTTATTAAAAAAAAAAAATATATGAGCAACACTGAGAGGTGCAGTTCAAATGTCCCTTCAAGAAAGAACTTACTTCCAAAATACCAGCAACAATAAGTGCTGGCGAGGATGTGGTGAAAAAGTACACTCAAACATTGCTGGTGGGACTGCAAATTGGTGCAACCAATCTGGAAAGCAGTTTGGAGATTTCTTAAAAAACTTGGAACCACCATTCGATCCAGCTATCCCACTCCTCGGCCTGTACCCCAAAGATTTTAAAAAAGCACATTACAATAAAGCAGTCACCTCAATGTTTATAGCAGCACAATTCACAATTGCAAAACTATGGAAGCAACCAAGATGCCCTTCAATAGATGAATGGATAAAGAAACTGTGGTACATATACACAATGGAATATTATTCAGCAATAAAAGAAAATAAAATTATGGCATTT
>PVHX01014678.1:0-18414 GCA_004024805.1 Geosciurus inauris | reverse complement strand
TATAAGGGGGATGGGAATGGGAAACAGCAGAAATGCAGGAGCTCTGGATGCGGCAGGGGGGAGGTGGGAGGAAAGAAAGGGTAATGCATATAGTAATGACGGTTGATTGAGAGGGTCATTATTGCCCCTGGTGCAGGTATGAAGACACAAATAATGTGACTCTATCTGATTTGAAACCAGAGAATTGGAAAAACTGAGCTCTGTACATGTACTATGACTTGAAATGCATTTAAATAAAATAATTAAATTAAAAAAATAAAAATAAAAATAAAACAACCTTGCATTATAGAGAGAAACTCCACTTACGTTATGGTATATTAAGTTCATAATACATTGCCATATTCAGTTCATGATATTTTGTTAAGGTATTTTTATTTCTGTTGATGTGGGATATTGAGCTGTCACTTTCCCTACCTATAATGTCTTTGGTTTTGGTATCAAGGTACTACTTGCCACATAAAAGGAAACAAGAAAAAAAAAAAAAAAAGAAAGAATTTACTGCTGTGGCACATGCCTGTAATCCCAGCAACTCTGGCGTCTGAGGCAAGAGGATCGCAAGTTCAAGGCCAGCCTCAGAAAATTAGCAAGGTCTTAAGCAACTTAGCCAAGGCCCTGTCTCAAAATAAAAAATAAAAAGGAGCTGGGCGCAGTGGCGCACACCTGTAATCCCAGCACTTTGGGAGGCTGAGACAGGAGTATCACAAGTTCAAAGCCAGCCTCAGCAATGGTGAGGTGCTAAGCAACTCAGTGAGACCCTGTCTTTTTTTTTTTTTTTTAAGCCCAGGCCAAGCCCAGGTATTCTTCTTTTTTTAAAAAAAAATTTTTTTTTTTAGTTGTAGGTGGACACGATATCTTTATTTTATTTATTTTTATGTGGTGCTGAGGATCAAACCCAGTGCCTCACACATGTGAGGCAGTCGCTCTGCCACTGAGCCCCAGCCTCAGCCCCGAGATCCTGTCTTTAAATAAAAAACAAAATAGGGCTGGGGAAGTGGCTCAGTGGTCGAGTACCCTGAGTTCAATCCCCACTACCAAAAAATATTTAAAATAAATAAAAATAAAAAGGGCTGGGGATGTGACTTAGTGGTTAAGTTCCCCTGGCTTCAGTTCCTGCTAGGGAAAAAATAAGAAAGAACCAACAAATTCAGTGTGGCTTCAAAGAGAGTGGTTCACTGACAGCCTTCAGCTAAGCATTCAAGCCAAAGTCCTTCTCTATTCCTAATGACTGGCTAGGTAGTGGCACAGTGGCCAGGCTACTTTTCTCCAGTGTCTGACTCCTCTAATCCTGGCTCCTGAGCTCCCCACCGGGCTTGCTTGGGGAGATTCTGTCAAGTACGCATATCACTCTGACAACCCCCCTGCCCAATGCTGTGTCCTCCTTGTCTTTCATAGCGTCTGTCCTCAGTAACTATTTACTCTCCTAATTCTGTCACATTTTCCGCTTCCCAAAGAACCGAACCTCCACATATATCCTGAGGACAAGGTCAAGGACTGAAGAAAAATGCATGTGAGTCCTCCCTTCCCTTAAGATGCATAACTTTCTTTTTCTTTCACAATTTTTGTTTTAATCCTTTGTCTATGCAGTTTACAAGCATTCACATAGTAGTTGAACTGTGCATACAGTTTAAAGACATAGCCACTTCTAAAAGACTTGCGAGGAAATGAAGTCTCTCGTCTGTCCTACACCATTTTTCTGTTCCCAGAGTCCAACACTTTGAACATGTGAAGTTGACCCTTTTGGTTTTAGCCATTCTATTGCTAAAACATGCTTGAATCGCTATTTAGTTTTACATTTTAGATTTGTCAACTTTCTACTATGAAAAATAAGGATTTAGCTCCCCCCCCATTGTGCATAAGCACACTCCAAATCTCCCCCACCCGTATATACATACATGTGTTTACGTGTGTGATATTGAAATCAGGGGTGCTGAACCACTGAGCTACATAGTCAGCCCTTTTTTGTTTTGAAATAGGGTCTCACTGAGTTGCCCTGGGTGGCCTTAAACTTGAGGTTCCCACGCTTCAGGCCCCCAAGTAGCTGGGATTATAGGCATGTGCCATCTGTTGGAGTCTGGCTCCCTCTGTACTGGGATCTCACCCAGAGTCTCCTGCATGCTTGGCACGTGTTCCTCTAGTGAGCTATACCCCATCTTTGTACTAAGTCTCGTGTAGCATAAGGTACCATGCTCACTCTTGTAGTGTTCCTTAAATTTTCCTATATATTCAAATCACTTGGGAAAATTTAAAATGCAGATTCTGACATACACCCAGTACATCTTGGGTGGGGCCTGTGATTCTGCATCTCTAATAAGCTCCCAATGATGTTGGTCTGTGAAGCACACTTTTAGTTGCACAGCTGGGAGGCAAAGGCATGTACAACCTGGTCTCTGCTCTGAGGGGATACCACAGTCAGGGAGGAGCACACACAAGAATAATTAAACACCTAGAGAAGCAGAATTTGTAAAATAGCTCTTCTCTTTTTTTAGGTTCTATTCTCAAGGCCATCACATTTTTACCTACCCTCTTGGACAGTTGTAATATGTACCATGTATTTTAAAACTTACCAGTGCTATGTAAGTTTACTCTTCCTGAGGTCTTTTCTCTTTGAAAATTAACATACTAATTTATTGCTTTAAAATGAATGCAGTGGTGCACGCCTGTAATCCCATGGCTTGAGAGGCTGAGGCAGGAGGATCACAAATTCAAAGCCAGCCTCAGCAATTTAGCAAGGCTCTAAGCAACTCATATACATTTATATATATATATATATGGCTGAAGATGTGACTGGAGTTAATTGAACTCTAGGTTCAATTCCTGGTACCAAAAAATAAAAAATTAGAAACCAGAAGTGGTGGCACATGTTTTTAATCCCAGAGGTTTAGGAGGCTGAGGCAGGAGGATCACGAATTCAAAGCCAGTCTCAGCAACTCAGCAAGAACTTTTCTCTAAATAAAATGCAAAAAAAAAAAAAAAATGGCTGAGGATGTGGCTCAGTGGTTAAGCACCTCTGAGTTCAATCCCTGGTACCACAAAGAGAGAGAGAGAGAGAGAGAGATAATAAAATGTGCTAATGTCTAATCCCTTTTAGGGATTACATTGCATTTTGTAGTAGGTGCCATCTAACAATGTAAGCAATAGAGTGTTTCTACAGGGAAAATGAGAAGGACTGGCTGCAGGTCAGACTCAGGAGCTGGGCCTGAGCTACCACGTGGTCCCATGATTAAATATCCAGGAACTACAGACAGTGTACCAGAAGGTGAGCAAGAAAAAGGAATGCAAGAGTCCTGTTAGCCACCAAATGGACACAAGAAAGGATTAATTTCAGTGATAAATGTTCATTGTCCTCAAAGTGCTGAATGTGTTGTGCTATATTGAACAAATCCTATCCATCACTGTTGACCCGTAATAGCTATCCATCTGTTATGCTGACTGGTAAGGATCTGCGCCTGGCTTGGTCAGCTTTATGATCTGTTTGCCTCCAAATGACCACAGTGGCCGTCATACCTGTCGCCATGACCAGACAGCCTTCCCTTCATCACAACTGCCAGCGCACGCAGACTCACCACTTCTTCACCGGAAAGCAGAAAAGAAATAGTGGGGTGGTTTTTCCTCTTCAGGTCAGACTGCCAAGTTTAACTGAGAGAATAAAACATTGCCTTTCAAGTCTAATCAATTATTGAACATTGAGTACCTACTCGTAAACACACTCTGTTTGGACCCTTGGGAAATCAAAAGATGCACGAGAGCTGTCTCTCCATAGGGCTTCCTTTCCAGTGGTTCTGACAACGCAAAATTCTTTCAACAGTTCACTATGAGCCCTTAACCAAGTCTTATTTACTTTGTTTCCAGTACCTAGGAAAGGTTGACTGACACATACTGCGAGACAAAAATGTACACCAAGGAGTGGCTATTAAATAAGAAAATTAAGCAACAGTTCAGGTGACAATAAAGAGCTCTCGCAGGACTCACCACAAATAATTTCAAAAGACCTAGTCACATAAAAATATAGGAATAATGTTTTTCAAACTGGGTCAACAGGTTTGCCTCAAGGGGTGGGGGAGAATATATATAAAAAACCCAGGCATGATGGCACATGCCCGTAATCCCAGTGACTCGGGAGGCTGAGGCAGGAGGATGGCAAGTTCAAGGCCAGCCTAGGTAGCTTAGTAAGGCCTACCTCAGCAACTTAGTGAAACCATGTCTCAAAATAAAAAATAAAAAGGGCTAGAGATGTAGCTCAGTGGTAAAGTACCCCTAGATTCAATCCCCACTACCAAAAAGAGAAAAATATATGAACTCCCCCCAACACACCCATATTTAATTTTTATTATTTTTTTAAGTACTGGAGATTGAACCTAGGGTGCTCCACCATTGAACTATACACCCGGCTCTTTTTATTTTGGCATTATAATATACATAGCCCCCCCTCCTTTTTTTTTTGGTACCAAGGATTGAACTCAGGGGTACTCAACCTCTGAGCCATATCCCCAGCCCTATTTTGTGTTTTATGTAGAGACAGGGTCTCACTGAGTTGCTTAGTGCCTCGCCGTTGCTGAGGCTGGCTTTGAACTTATGATTCTCCTGTCTTAGCCTCCCAGAGTGCTGGGATTACAAGCGTGAGCCACTGCGCCCAGCTCATAGCCTCTCTTTTTATTCATGATATTGTTAATGAAATGTGTATTTTTTTCCTAATCTTTCTAAGGATTTATCTATTTTATTACTATTTCCAAAGATTCAACTTTTGGTCTCTTTATTGTTTATCTGTTTAACATTTTACTCATTTCTGCTCTCAGGGCTTTCTACCTAACTTTGGATTTTTTTTTTTTGGTAGTAGGTATTGAACTCAGGGGTACTCGACCACTGAGCCACATCCGCAGCCCTATTTTGTGTTTTAAGTAGAGACAGGGTCTCACTGAGTCACTTAGCGCCTCGCCATTGCTGAGGCTGGCTTTGAACTCGCAATTCTCCTGTCTCAGCCTCCCGAAGTGCTGGGATTACAAGCGTGAGCCACCGCGCCCGGCTTAACTTTGGTTTTAATTTGTCTTTTATCTCTAGCTGCTACTATTTTCTTTTTTTTTTTGGTACTGGGGATTGAGCTCAGGGGTACTTGACCACTGAGCAACATCCCCAGCTCTATTTTTGTATTTTATTAGAGACAGGGTCTCACTGAGCTGCTTAGTGCCTCACCGTTGTTGCTGAGGCTGGCTTTGAACTCGCGATCATCCTGTCTCAGCCTCCCCAGCCGCTAGGATTACAGGTGTGCACCACTGCACCCGGCTTCTTGGTGCTTCTTTTGTGTGTGTGTGTGTGTGTGTGTGTGTGTGTGTGTTTGTGCATGCGCGTGAAGTACTGGGATTGAGTTCAGGGGGTTCCCAACACTGAGCTATATCCTAATCCCTTTTTATTTTGAAACAGGTTCTAACTAAGTTACTGAGGCTGGCCTCAAACTTCTGATCCTCCTGCCTCAGATTCTTGAATCTCTGGGATTATAGGTATGTGCCACTGTGCCTGGTTCTCAGCCCTTAATTCTTTTCCCTTTTCTTTTTCTGTTTTTTTTTTTTTTTTGGGGGGGGCGGTGAGTGAATACTGGGTGTTGAACCCAGGAATGCTTTTTATTTATTTATTGACCCAGGGGCACTTTACGACTAAGTTATCATCCTCAGCCTTTTAAAAAATAATTAATTTATTTGTTCTAATTAGTTATACATGACAGCAGAATGCATTTCAGTTTGTAGTACACAAATGGAGCACAGTTTTTCATTTCTCTGGCTGTACACAAAGTAGAGTCTCACTATTTGTGTCATCATACATGTACATAGGGCACTGATATATCCTCAGCCTTATTAATTTTTTCTTTTGAGACTGGGTCTTGCCGAGTTTCTGAGGCTGGCTTTGAACTTATGATCCTCTTGCCTCAGCCTCCCAAGTTGCCGGGATTATAGGTGTGCACCACCATATCCGGCTCTTCAGCTTCTTAAAATAGACGTTTACTCAATTTAAAAATCTTTAAGATGAGATTTAAATCTGAATTTTCCTCTAAGTCCTGTTCAACTGCATATTACAAATTTAGTTGTATTTTCATTAGCATTCAGCTTAGTTTCTCTTGTATTTTTTTCTCGTATGTTATTTACACATTTGGTGTTTAATTTCCAAATGTTGAGGATTTGTTTAGTTATTACATTGTTATTTATTCCTAATGTAATATAATCATGTTTTGAAACCTTCTTTAAGATTCCAATCCCTAAAAATTTAATAACCTTTGTTGTAGGACCCTGCATACAGTTTATCTTCGTGAACTTCTCATGCATTCCTGGAAATAACGTGTATTCTGAAATTATTGGGTATAATGTTCTATAAAAATCAATTAGGTTAAGGTGGTTGAGATTCAAATCCAAATCTCTTAATCTTTACTGATTTTTTGAAGAAATTATTCTATAAATTACTGAGAGATAAGTGTTAAAATCTGTAATTCATATTATGGATTTATTTTTTCCTTTCTGTTAACTTTGTCTTTTTTTTTGGTACTCGGGATTGAACTCAGGGGTACTCAACCAGTGAGCCACATCCTGAGCCCTATTTTGTATTTTATTTAGAGACAGAGTCTCACTGAGTTGCTTAGCACCTTAAGGTTGCTGAGGCTGGCTTTGAACTTGTGAGTCTCCTGTCTCAGTCTCCCAAAGTGCTAGGATTACAGGCGTGTGTCGCTATACTTGGCTTGGATTTGTTTATTTTTTCTGTTAACTTTTTTTTTTTTTTTTTTTTGGTTTTGGGGAATGAATCCAGGGGCACTTTACCACTGAGCTACAACCCTAGTCCTTTATTTTTTATTTTGATACAGGATCTTGCTAAACTGCTAAAGCTGGCATCCAATATGTAATCCTCCTGCCTCAGCCTTCTGAGTGGCTGAGATTATGGGCCTGCACTACCACCCCTGTTCTTCCAACTTCTTAAGTACTTTTCTCTATTTTATTTTTAAATATTGCTTATGATTTGTGTTACATACTCAGGACTTGTCACTTTTGTCTCTGCAGTGCTTTGGCTTATGTTGTTGATTAAAGCCAGGACTTCATGTGTGCTAGGTAAGCACTTTATCATGGTGCTGCATCTCTAT
This sequence comes from Geosciurus inauris, assembly GCA_004024805.1. Taxonomy (NCBI): domain Eukaryota; kingdom Metazoa; phylum Chordata; class Mammalia; order Rodentia; family Sciuridae; genus Geosciurus; species Geosciurus inauris. The sequence continues at coordinate 11,303 of PVHX01014678.1, read as the reverse complement.
GTAACATGTCAGTAGTAGAACATGTGCTAGGCACGTGGGAGGCCCTGGGTTCAATCTCAGCACTGCACAGGTGCAATTAATTGAATTAATATGTAATTTATACTAAGCTGTATATAATGTAAGAAACATATGACACTTTATTTCCTCTTGTCCCATCCATACTTTGCAGTATTGTTGTCTTCTATTTTATTTATTTTTTTATTTTTTTATTTTTTTATATTTTTTAGTTGTAGATGGACACAATGTCTTTATTTTATTGCCTTGTATGTGGTGCTGAGGATCGAACCCAGGGCCTCACGCATGCGAGGCGAGCGCTCTACCGCTGAGCCACAATCCCAGCCCCGTTGTCTTCTATTTTAAAACAACATATTGAAATCCCCCAAATATAATAATGTTTGCATTAAACAATCTGTTGCTTTTTATTTTTAGTCATTTATTTCTATTTCTATTTGTTAGGGTTGTAGATGTAGCTCAGTGGTACAGCGCTTGCCTAGGCATGTGGAGGCCCTGGGTTTGATCCCAGTATAACAAAAAGAAAAAGGAAAGGAAAACAAAGCACTCTATGTTTTTGTGTGTGTGGTTTTGGTGATGGACCTAGGACTCAGGAATGTTAGGCAAGTACTTTTGCACTGAGCCATATCCCCAGTCTTTATTTACTTATTATTTTTGGGTATTGAATGCAGGGGTGCACTAACACTGAGTTAGATCCCCAGCCTTACCCACCCCAGCATTTTTTTTCTCTTTTTTTGGGAGTGGGTACAAGGGACTGAACTCAGGGTGCTTTACCACTGAGCCACATCCCCAGCTTTTTTCTTATTTTTTATTTTTGAAACAGGTTCTCACTAAATTGCTTAGGGCTTTGCTAAATTGCTGAGGCTGGCTTTGAACTTGAGATCCTCCTGCTTCAGCCTCTGAGTCACTGAGATTACAGGTGTGCACCACTGTGCCTTACTGGCTGGCCTTGAACTTGAAATCCTCATGCTTTATCCTCCCATGTAGCTGAGATCATAGGCTTTGCCACCATACTTGGCACATGCTGTTTTTTTTTAAAAAACGAACATTTCTAAATCAAATGTGATGGCACATGCTTATAATCCCAGCCACTCAAGAAGCTGAAGCAAGAGAATTTGAAGTTCGAGGTCAGCCTGGGCAATCTACTGAGACCCTGTCTCAAAAATAAAAAGGGCTGGGGGTGTAGCTCAGTAGTAGAACACTTGGCCAGCATGTATGAGGCCCTGGATTCAATTCCCAGCATCAGAAGAAAAAAAAAACTTTTTTTCTTCCAGTGACTTTTTATTTTTTCACCTATATGTCTCTCTATTGTCATTGCCCTTTAGCCTATAAAACCTCCATTAAAAAATTACTTAGTGCCTTTCTAGTATTTAGTGCTCAGTCTGTATTAGGAAAATTAACAATAGAGAAACAAGCAAACAAAACCGAGAACATGCATCACAAGCCAACTTGTAAATATTTACTTGTTTTGCTATTGCTAATTCTCTAAGTACATGTTGAGCACTAAACATGAGCCAGGCATTAGAAGTTATTATTTAATGTATTCTTCATAAGGAATTTGGTTATGTGCATACTGTTTTGAAATTCTATTTTAAAATACTATGTTTTTGGGCTGGGATGTAGCTCAGTGGCAAAGTGTCTGCCTTGCAATCGCAAAGCCCTGGGTTTGACCCCCAGCTCCAAAAAAAAAAAAAAAAAATACTATGTTTTTACTATAGACTGGAGAGTAGTGATCAGCACCAAGTCATAATCAACTAAAACATGTAAGCCAGAGCTGGGGAGAGGATATGGAAAGAGCATGTCAATAGTAGATCATGTACTTAGCACATGGTAGGCCCTGAGTTCAATCCCAGCACTGCACACACACAACCAACAAAGAAACTGAAATTCAAGTAATACACTCAAAAGACAAGATGTTTGCTGTAAAGAAATGTAAGAAAAGATGCATTTATGCCATTAATGTATTATCACTATCTCTAAGTTAAGTTTTGTGATTATTTTACCACACTTTTCTTTAAAGGGAAGTTATATAAAATGACTTAATTTCTTTCTTTCTTTTTTTCTTATTTTTGGATACTGATGATTGAACAGGACTGCTTTACTATTGAAATACATTCTCAGTCCTTTTTATTTTCTATTTTGAGACAGGGTCTCATTAAGTTACCTAGGCTGCCCTCAAACTTGTGATCCTCTTGCCTCAGCTTCCTGAGTCACTGGGATTAGGCATTAGCCACCATGCCAGGCAAAATCAGTTAATGCCAAAATGAAGCATTAAGTAGCTACTGATTTAAGGCTGAATGACAGGAGGATTGGGAGGATTGATTCAATGTTTTTTTTTACAGTTCTGAAAATCCTAAGTCATGTAAATAAGAGAAGAGCAGACATTTCAAATTCAGTCTGTGAAGAGAGATTCTCAACTATGGATGGACCAAAAAATATCCCTATAACACCTTGCTGTATTTTTTAAAATATTTTTTGTTGTTGTTTATGGACCTTTATTTTTTATTTATTTATATGTTGTGCTGAGAATTGAATCCAGTGTCTCACACATGCTAGGCAGGTACTCTACCACTGAGCCACAAACCCAGTCCCTTGCTGTATTTTTTTGATGAATGAATTCTTACAGGTGTTTGGCTTTCGTCCTCTCCTAGACACTGTAGAAAACAAGCAAAGTTATTAGGAGTGAACTATCATTATTAATCTTTTTGGCCTAATTAGTTCTTTTTTAAAGCATAAAGCCAAACCCAACACTATCTGGCTACTCTTCCTTGACCGATACATTCCAGTTTGAGGTGAAACACAAGAGATTTATGATGAAGGGTTTTATGATACATCATCCCAAGCACATCGGCTGCTTGCCACCCAGAGAATTTTAGGGACGAGGAGCAACTGGACTAATGAGGTTGTAACCTAGATTTATCAGCACCCAATAATCAGACACATGTTTACTTATTTACAACCTTTGTGGTTTTAGAAGTATCGCTGTTGTTTCTTTCCTCCTCATTTTTATGATCATCCAGTTACCCATTTCATTATTCCTTTTGGAGCAACTATGTTAAAACTCTGATTTCATTTATACATAAAGGCTGATGCTGAGTATTCAAATGGATGTACCCTCTGACATGAGGATAAGTTATGCCACACAGTGACTGAAAATAGAACTAACCCAGAAAGCAATTTTGACCTCATTTTTCTCTTGGAGGTTTTTTTTTTTTTTTTTTTTTTTTTTTACCTCTCCCATTAGTAACTCAGTCTTGGGCTTTGAGGCTGAGTCAAAACATCCAGGTAGTGCAGGAGGAGGGAGGCAATTTTATACTGAGCAAATTCTGCAGTATCCAGGGTATAAAGATGCAGCTCGTAAATATGTACAATTACTGTGTGTTCATTAAAAATAAAAATTAAAAGTCTGTAAAATAGAGGACCTGTAATTACGCTGGAGGAACAATACAATAAGAACAATTAAATGCTGAGTTTTATTGTAATATACTAATTATAGATTCAGTAAGGAGAGACTGTGAATTGGAATAATTGAGGTGGTTTCAACAAAGGAAACGGGGAATCAACTGAAGGCTTTATTCTAGGTGGAATGACTATGAAGTAAAATAAACAAACAACCCGATTTGTTGATAGAAATAATTTAGAAAATCTGAGGAATGATCTAAGTAGGGTCAGCCTAAGCTTCCAGGCCGAGGTGAATTTAGTTTACAGGATAAATTTCAAAATGATCTGACTTCTATTTTATTGGGATAAAAGAGTTTAAATGGTGGTCTCTGCTGAGCCATTGTATTAATTTTCTATTGTTGAATAACAAATTACTCCAAATTGAGCATCTTAAAGCAGCACATATTTATTAACCCAGTTTCTCTGGGTCAGGAGTGTGTGCACAGCTCAACTGGGTTATCTGCTTAAGATTTCAAGATCTTGGCTGAGCTGGGCATGGTGGCACACACCTGTAATCCCAATGGCTCAGACGCTGAGGCAGGAGGATCGTAAGTCAAAAGTCAGCCTCTGCAATTTAACAAGGCCCTAAGCAACTCAGTGAGACTCTAACTTAAATAAAATACAAAAGAGGGCTAGGGATGTGGCTCAGTGGTTAAGCACCCCTGGGTTGAATCCCCAGTACCTCCCCCCACCACAAAAAAAAAGATCTTGGCTGAACCATAATCTCATATGGAGGCTCAACTAGGAAAGAATCTATATCCATTTTCATTTAGGTTGTTGGCAGAATTCTCATCCTTGAAGTTCTATGCCTTTTTTTTCTTTTGTACTGGAGATTGAAGAGGCACTTTACCACTGAGCCACATCCTCAGTCCTTTTTATATATATATTTTAAATATTTTTTAATTGTAGATGAACACAATGTCTTTATTTTATTGCCTTGTATGTGGTGCTGAGGATCGAACCCAGGGCCTCATGCATGCGAGGCAAGCGCTCTATCGCTGAGCTACAATCCCAGCCCCCTTTTTATATTTTTTATAAAAAAATATAAAAAGGACTGGGCCTCATGTTTTGCTGCAACTTTTGAGACAAGTTCTCGCTAAGTTGCTGAGGGTCTCACTAAGTTGCTGAAGCTGGCCTCAAACTTGTAATCCTCCTACCTCAGCCTCCTGAGTAGCTGGGATTACAGGGATGGCTCACTACACTTGTAAGGCTGTATGACTGGGGCCCTAGATTTTTATTGGTTGTTGGATGGAAGCTACCCTGAAGTCTAAGAGACCACCCATAATGAACTTTTCCAACAGCAATTAAAATATGGCAGTTTGATTCCTTAAGGCCAGCAGGTTTTTTTAAAAAATATTTTTTTAGTTGTCGATGGATCTGTATTTTTTTATTCATTTATATATAGTGCTGAAACTTGAACCCAGTGCCTCACACGTGCTAGGCCAGTGCTCTACCACTGAGCTATAGCCTCAGCCTAAGACCAACAGGTTTTAACCTTCATCTGCTAATATGACCTTCTATATATTGTAGGTCTGTGAAAAGAGAGAGAGAGAGAGAGAGAGATAGACAGACAGACAGATAAGCAACCTAATCATAGCAGTGGTATCCCATCACCCTTGATATATCTTATTAGTTAAAACTAAATCACAAGTTCTGCCAATATTCAAAGAGAAAAGAGTAACTCCTTTGCTGTCACCTGAGGATATATTTACCTGTCTATCAGATATTAACCAATGTGTTCATACCATATTTTTTGTTCTAGTTAAGAACTCAGGACTTTAATTGGTAATTTATTTATTTAGTTAGTTTGAGACAGGGTCTTGCTAAGTTGCTGAGGTCCTCACTAAGTTGCTGAGGCTGATCTTGAACTTAGAACCCTCCTGCCTCAGCCTCCTGAGTGGCTGTACCACCATGCCTGGCTTAGTTGGTGATCTTTAGTAACCTTTTATACATGCTCTATACATCTTCTGAGCAAGAGGCTTTGACCTCTCTGTTCTATTTGCACAGATGTTTGCATAGCTAATGCCTTTCTCCAGGCCAGATGACATATTTGTTTACTGACCAGGGTGGTAAAGTAATTTTTCTTTCTGGGAAACATTAGGCAGCTCCCTTCAAGACTTAGGGTTTTCCACACTGCAGATTCCTCAGTTGTGACACAAAACTACTAAATGTGTAGCACTCCACACCCTCATATCCCCCACCAGATTTGAGAAACAGTAGACATCCCAGTAAACCAGGAGCTTGTGCTGCTTGCTATGATGTGGGTAGTAAAGTCCTTGTCTCTGACCCTGGGCCTCATGTTTTGCTGCCAGCTTATGTGAAATGGTGGACAGCCTAATGCATTAATTTATAAACAGGGTAAAGCCTCAGATCCTCCACTATTTTTTCTTCAATTTTTCTTTTCAACACACGGTAATTGTGCATAGGGTACAGTGTGACATTTCAACACACGTATACAATCTGTAATGATCAGGATAATTGGCATATCCATCTCCTCAGACATTAACCATCTTTGTGTTGGCAACACTTAAAATCTTCTGTTTGTTATTTTGAACTGTTCAATCAATTGTTATCAACTATAGTTATGTTACTGTGTTATAGAACGTATAAGTTCTTTCTCCTGTCCAACCACAGCAGTGTACCTTAATATTTATTAACATTCAATTTTCTTCTGTGTAATTTAAGAGATTAGGGTGAGAAGATTTCAAGGTTCCTTTCATGTTTAATCTTTGATATTCTAATGCTCTAATTTGGTGCTGTCATTTCCATCATTGTTACGGAAGTGCTAAAACATTTTGCACTTGACCTCCTAAAGTGTCTTTAACTAAACACTCCACAATGGCCTGGTAATAGTCAAGATTATTTAAAACCATGTTTTGCAATTGAGGAAGCTAAAATTACTTTAATTTGCAGGTGCTGATAATGTTATGCATTGACCGTTTGTGAAATAAATCTGTTATATGGATTTGTCTGGGAGCAGGGTGTTGATCTCTCAGCTCATTTTTGTTGTAGGTTTTCCCCCCACTTTTGGTGTGTGGTAGCATTATAAAGTCTTATTTTCTGCTGGCATGGTGATAGAATGCCCCTGGGTTCAATCCCAGTACTGGGGGAGAGGGGTATCTCAGCTTCTGCATATCTTTAAGTCCTATTTATGTAAAAATGAATGAAATATTTCATATCCTGTGTTTTATTCCATTTTTTCCTCTTGCATATCTTTAAACATTACATTTTCTATTGTTGTTAATTAGCATTAATTGATTTTTTTTTTTGGTACTGGGGATTGAACTCAGGGGCGCTCTACCACTGAGCCACATCTCCAGCGCTATTTTGTGTTTTATGTAGAGATGGGGTCTCACTGAGTTGCTTAGCACCTCGCCATTACTGAGGCTGGCTTTGAACTCGCGATTCTCCTGTCTCAGCCTCCCTAAGTGCTGAGATTACAGGTTGAGCCACCGCGCCCGGCTAGCATTAATTGATTTTTTAACCTTATTATGAAAAAATGAAGTGGAGCATGAGATAGTAATGCAGTGAAACACAGAACAGCATTGGGAGTGTGAGAGCCTCCTGAAATAAATTTATTGGCATAGTTTGGATTTGGAATGGTTCCCAAAGTCCCATATGTTAAATGCTTGGTCCCCAGCTTGTGATGCCATTGAGCAATGATCAAACCTTTAAGAGGTAGCATCTAGTGGGGAGGTTTTAGGTCATTGGGGTGTACCCTCAAAGGGAATGTGGGACCCTCATCTTTTCCTCCATTTCCTTCCCCACCATGATGTACTATGCTACTACATGCCCAATATAATGAAGCCAATTGGTCATGGACTAAAACTTCCAAAACTGAGCCAAACCTAACCTTTCCTCTTTATAAGTTGATTATATCAGATGTTTGTTACAGTAACAGAAGGCTGACTAACACACTCCTACAGGCAGGCAAGGAACACCAGATCAGCAAAAGAACACATGACAGTGTAATTTTGCTATTTTGTCATTTTATTCAGCTATAGTCAAAAGCAATAAACTCAATACTAATTTTTATTGCACACATAAAATTTAGAGACTTCAGATATAGATAATATTTTTCACAGAAAATTCTACTTGGCTTAATCCTTTAAAATGAAACCTCAACATAAAAATAATCAAATGAGCCGGGTACGGTGGCTCACGCTTGTAATCCCAGCACTTAGGGAGGCTGAGACAGGAGAATTGCGAGTTCAAAGCCAGCCTCAGCAACAGCGAGGCACTAAGCAGCTCAGTGAGACCCTGTCTCTACATAAAAACACAAAATGGGGCTGGAGATGTGGCTCAGTGGTCAGGTGCCCCTGAGTTCAATCCCTGGTACCAAAAAAAAAAAAAAAAAAAAAATCAAATGTTTTAAAATCAGAGTTTGTGCCACACATAAACAGTCTATAAGTGTGTGTGTGTGTGTGTGTGTGTGTGTGTGTAATAAGTCAAACAGAAGTGCAAATATGCTCCTACCTCTACTACAGGGGCCAAATATTAGGCAAAATGTCATTTATTTGGAGCTCCCCTTTCTCGTTCCCTGTCAGGGTGATGATAAAGATTGATGATGACAGTGGCCACAAAAGCTAACACTGAGTCTTTAGTGTGTATCAGGCACTTGTTCTGTGTGCTTTACTAATATTTCACTTAAGCCTTCAAAAATTCATGAGCTATTACTATTAAGTTCATTTTCATGAAGTTATAGCAAAATGATACCATGTAACTTAAACTTTTTTTTTAAGTAATATCAAAATTGTATCCCAGGGATAAATAACATCTCAGTTGCCTGGGAATTTTTTTTTCCCAGTTAAGAGCCACCAGGGTGGGGAGGGGTGGGGGAGTGTGGGAGGCGGGGGGCGAGGGAGAGGGAGAGGGAGAGTTTGAGTTAGGAAAAATGAACCTCATTTTGATTTTGAGAAATCTGTTAAATGTTCCATTCATAAGTAACTTACAACAAGAAAAATTAGAAAAAAAGTCACAAATTAAAAGAAAGATGAGGCTGAACATAAAGTGACAGAGACAAATATCTAGAAGATTCTTTGGGAGTCTTGTTTCCTGCATCCCAGACTTTCCTGTTCTGTCAGATCTGGAGCAGCAGCATTTAACATGCCATGAAGTCCTTTCATGATTTAAATCCCTTTTCCAACATTCTTCTTCAAACATCACCTCATTCCTCGGTTTTCCTTGCCAGAAAACATTCTCCAAAGAACTGCCTCTGTTTACTGTCTCAACTTCGTTGATTTCTTCTCTTATCTCACTTCAGTCCAGTTTCCTGCCTAATATGCCATAGAGATCGCCTTTGCCAAAGTCATCAGTAATGTCTGTTTTCGCTTCAGTAGGTATCCCTGGTTCTTGTCTTAATAGACACCATCTTACATACTCAACATCATCAAAGTGGATTCTCTTTTTTTCATGGAACACTTCTTCTCCACACCCTCCATACCAGGGCTTGAACCCAGAGTCTCCTACCACTGAGCTACATTCCCAGCCATTTTGATTTTGAGACAGAGTTTTGCTGAGTTACTGAGGCTGATCTCTTTTCCTGGTTTCTCAGATCAGGTTTGTTCTGTTCTCTTTACTTTGTCTCTAGTGTATGTCTGGACTCTGAGAGTATTCAGTAAATATTTGCTAGATATATAAATGAATGAATGAATAGATGAATGGATAAATTAGTGAATGAATGAAGTGTTGTAGAATCACAGGTAGAAAAGCTTACCTTAGCCTGCAGCAGTCAGAAAAAGTTTTCTGTAGAAGATAAAATTGACCTGTCTTGAGAGACTTGCCTGGTGAACAAATATTCATTTCCAAAAATGAATATTCTTACAAAATTAGTTTTTCTTTATTTTTGGTACCTGGAATTGAACCTAGAGGCACTTGACCACTGAGCTACATGCCCATCCCTTTTTTTAATTTTGAGACAGGGTCTCACTGAGTTTCTTAGGGCCTCAATAAGTTGCTGAAGCTGCCTTTGAAATTGTGATCCTCCTGCCTCAGCCTCTCAAGTTGCTGGCATTATAGGCATGACTACCACGCTCGGCTATTTTTTTTTTTTGAGAAGAGGTCTCACTATGTTCTCCAGGCCAGTCTCAAACTCCTGGACTCAAATGATTCTCCTGCCTCAGCTTTCTGAGCAGCTGGGACTACAGGGCTACACACCACTCCCCGACAAAATGAAATTTTAGTGAACCATTTTTCAGGAAGTTATTGGGAATATATTTCTCCAAAAAGGAGATGGTAAACAAAGAAATAGAAAAATAGCACTTTAGGAGATCCAACACAAGTGATAGAGAAAGGGAACCCCTTGAAAGATGAATAAGAGAGGCCACGATCTTGGCGAGTGCAGGCCTGGAGAACAGTCCAGACTGAATCAGGAGGACAGAGCATTGCAAGAGATAAAACTGATACTTAGTTTTCTGCCAGGAAAACTGAGCCTGATAGTTACACAGAAATCCAAGTGATATATGTAGATGTTGAATAAAATAAAAAGTCATACATAAAAAAAAAAAAAACCAGCATGATGGTCCAGGTCATAATACTACAATATTGAATATTTATTTGATTAAAACTGTTTATCTCTATTGGAAGGATTAAAGAAAGGGAAAAGTCTGCCAGGTACAGTGGTGCATGCCTGTAAACCCAGCGGGTCAGGAGGCTGAGGCAGGAGGATCAAGAGTTCAAAGCCAGCCTCAGCAACTTATTGAGGCCCTAAGCAACTTAGTGAGATCCTAAATAAAAAATAAAAAGGGCTGAGCATGTGGCTCAGTGGTTAAGTGCCCTGGCTTCAATCTCTGATACCAAAGAGAAAAAAAAAAGAAATAAAGGAAAAAGCCTGTGTTTTAGGGAGGAACAAGCATAAAAAAGGGCTAAATTATTATGCTTTATAGAGGAAATAATGATTAATTTATTAAATTAGCATTGTAAACATTGTTTCTTTCTTTTTATTTTTTATTTTTGGTACTGGGGATTGAACCCATGGACACTTTACCACTAAGCCACAACTTCAGCCTTTTTTATTTTGAGGCAGGGTCTCAGTAAGTTTCTTTGGGCCTTGCTAAATTGCTGAGGCAGGTCTTTGTGTGATACTCCTGCCTCAGCCTTCTGAGCTGCTGGAATTACAGGTGGGCACCACCACCATGCCTGGCTATTTCTTCTTTTTCATCATTTTTTGCAGTACTGGGAATTGAATTCAGGGTGCTTTACCACTGAGCTATATCTCCAGCCCTTTTTATTTTTTATTTTGAGACAGGTTCTCTCCAAGTGATTGAAGCTGACCTTGAATTTGTGATGCTCCTGCTTCAGCCTCTGGAGTGGCTGGAATTATAGGTATGTGCCATAATACCCAGCTGAACATGGTACTTAAAGATAAGGAGTTTTGCTTCACAGAAGAAAATAGACAATCCATCAACAGACATATGAAAAAATGTTCAACATCTCTAGCAATCAGAGAAATGCAAATCAAAACTACCCTAAGATTTCATCTCACACCAGTCAGAATGGCAATTATCAAGAATACAAACAACAATAAGTGTTGGCGAGGTTGTGGGGAAAAAGGCACGCTCATACATTGTTGGTGGAACTGCAAATTGGTACAACCAATCTGGAAAGCAGTATGGAGATTCCTTAGAAAACTTGGAATGGAACCACCATTTGAGCCTGCTATCCCACTCTCCTAATGACTCTAGGGGATCTAACTTATTTCTTGGATGAGACACAATATCTTCAACATATATTTGTTAAATTAATAACCCTTGCCAAGTTGAGAAAGAGGCGAGATCTTTCTATAGAAAGATTTTCTCTATTCAAACTTATTTCACATAGATGGAAGCAGACCATAGGAAATTTACCTTGCC
>PVHX01014677.1:0-49475 GCA_004024805.1 Geosciurus inauris | reverse complement strand
AAAAAAAAAAAAAAAAAAGAAAAGAAAAGAAAAAGATTGCTGCCTAGATCTGCTGTGTCACCTAACTCTCTCAATTTGTATTTGACTTTGATACATGAGTTTAATATTAAGTCCTTACCTGTGTTGTTTATTTTTATGCCATCTAAAATATTTTCTGTTGGTTGAACATGCTCTAATTTTTCCTGGTTGTGTTTCTCCTATTCTGTTAGGTTCTTTTTAAGAACATCTTTAGATTCTGTTCTTGTCCTTCTAAAGTGCCATGACCTTAAAGACTTTTTGTTGTCCTATTTGAGAGCAATCTTACACTCCTATTAAAAGCTCTTAGTTATTTCTTCATTGTGGTAGTTTACCACTGTTTTCTTGTGGTCATTCCTGTATGTATCTTTATTACTAGATAAGCACACAGAGGGAAGGATGTGTTTTTAAGACCTGTTCTTATATCCGGCAAAACTTCTTGAATATTTTATGTGTTAAATAAATACATATTTAGTTTAAGATAAATGAAAACATTCTTTTAGAAGCTGTTAAAAATGGATTTTCTTTGTTAGTAGCTCTAATATGGGGAAAAGAAAAATAAAACCATGAACTCTGATCTAGACTTTATAGATCAGATGTTTGAGATAGAACCAAAAAATAACGTGTATTTTTGGAATATTTTAGCTTTTGCTCTGAATATTGATGTAATGAACTATTAACAAGGCCATACTAATAGTGTTTTTAATTATACAATTGCCATTGAAATGAGTATAATTGAACAGGCAGCCATTCCATTTTCAAAATGACTGTTTATTTTTCCTTTAGTTTCCTTGCTGCAGAAAATTTTAGTCCTTATGTAATAGATAATGGCTGCTATACTGAAAAAATAACTTTTTCTGTTTTTTATGTGTTAACATTCCACCATTCTGTATCAATCCTCTGGGAGAAAACCTGATAGTTTTTAGCAATTGTAAATGGAGGTTCTCATTTTGTTACATCATTTCACTATTTATTTTGTAATATTTTCAGGAATGGGATGATTGAGGGGTATATATTATTCTTATTTTTGAGGCCCTCACCCCCACCTCTCCCATTCCTTCTCTGAACTTCTCTTTAATATACTCAATAAGACTGTATTTCCTGCCTGGGCTCTTCCCTTGACCCTTGAAAAGTGGGAGGTGCCTTTTGGGAGAAGCCACCTATTTGTTTCTTTTCTTCTTCCAGTGATCATAGGCTTCAAGTTTCTGCCTAATTTGCTTCCTCTCCAGGACCTTCAACTTCTTCCCTAAAAAAAAAAAAAAAAAAAAAAAAAACAACAAAAAACTATCTTCATGAAAATTAATACTATGGAAACTGCTTTGCTTTGTCTGGAACAAATACTTTTGGGCATCTGCATTTTGAAACAGCAAATTATTTAAGATTATAGTATTTCATATGGGCACATTCAAGATACTGCTGAAGAGTAGTTGAGGTTTAGTTCATATTGGGAGCTCATGGTGATTTTTTTCATCTTATTATTAATTCTCCTCATAAGAAACATTGAAACATTCTGATTCTCAGATTTGTCAAGGAAGAAAATTACAGTTTTGTTATAAATCATTGAATATATGAAGTTAGTAGTCAGAAGAATTGTATTCATTGTTGTACAGATTGAAATCTGTGCAAGTCATTATTTTTGCTTTCATGAAATACCAGAATTCTCCAAAAAATATTGTGATATATTACTCATGTATCCATAAATATCTTAGTGAAGGAACAAAAACCCATTCAAACTATCATGAGGAAAATGTACTGGAGAGGTACTTGGGAATCAAAGGGTAGAAAATGTGTGACCTCATTGGCAACTAAATTTGATACCTGTGAAACCATGTGTGTGAGTCAGATTTGCATTGCTATGACCAAAATACCTGGAAGAACAACTTAGAGGAGAAGTGTTTTTGCTTCATAGTTTCAGAGGTTTAGTCCATGGCTGACTCCATTGCTCTGAGCCTAAGGTGGGGCAGAACATCATGGCCACAGGGGTGTGGTGGAGAAGCCCTGATCTCTTCATGCCAGGTATGAACAGGAGGAGGGGGAGAGAGGAGAGAGGATCAAGGAGGAGAAGGAAGGGGGAGGGGGGAGAGAGGAGACAGGATCAAGGAGAAGAAGGAAGGAGGGAGGGAGGGAGGGAGGGGAGAGAGAGAGAGAAGGAGAAGGAGGGAGGGAAGGAAAACTGGAAAGATGAACTCTTCCAAGTTACACCCCCAGTGTCCCACCTCCTCCAACCATGCTCCACCTGCCTACAGTTATCACCCACTTAATGGACTGATTGGGTTACAGCTATCACATTCCATCATCACCTTTGTATACTCCTGATTCAACACAGGTGCTTTTGGAGGGACACCTCACATCCAAACCATAACACCTCAGAAAACATGGAAAGATTGCAACCTTTAAATCTCTCTTGTGGATGTTCATTTTCTCTCTGGCCATATAGTTCATTATTTTTGATTTTTTTTGTAACAAGGATTGAACCCATGGGTGCTTAACCATTAGCCACATCCCCAACCCTTTTTTATTTTGAGACAAGGTCTTGCTAAGTTGCTGAGGCTGGCTTTGAAGTTGTGATGCTCCTGCCTCTGTCTCTTAAACTGCTGAGATTATAAGTGTGCAACACTTTACTGGCTTAAACGTTTTTATCACTACATTATAAGTATATATAACAGGTTCACTTTGACACAATCATACATGTATGTAATGTAATTTGCTCCATTTCAGTCCCGACTTCCTCTTTTCCTCCCTAGCCTTGTTCCCCTTCCTCAGCTCTGCTTGTCATCCTTCTATTTGTTATTTTCTTCATTCTTTATTTTCTCTTCAGATTGGCTTTCTTTGATTTTCTATCCTGTTGGCAAAGGTAGTTTTCCCAAAGAATTTACATGACCTCCCTTACATTAAACAGCAAAGACTGTATTCCCCTAACACATCCCTAAGAAAGAGAATCTGGTTAAGTCATTGAAATTGGCTATCTCCTTGGTGGTATCACAGGGTATACACATGGCTACTAGACTTCACCATGTGGTTGGGACAAGTTCTTAGATGAAGAGAGGGTTTTGTAAACTGGAAACTTTTCTGAAAGGAATCTTCCACATTTTAAGTACCAAGGAAGGTGGTCTGAGTGTTTAAGTAAGGAGTTACCTAGATAAATGGAGAAATTGAGGACAGGAGATTCGTTAATTCTAAATCCCATATTTAGTTTGAGGAAACTGCATGTATAACCACAGGCAACCATAAGCAATGTTGAATAAAGATCAGGTGATGAATAGAGAATTCCTTCAGAATGATGTTACCAATATTATACCAACTTACGTATCTCAAAATTTTGGCCCTCCTTTTATATCATGAGATTTCTGACTAGCATCTTGGCAACTGCCAATCAGGTGTTATAGAAGAGATGACTAATGATTTCAATTTTTATGCTTTAACACATTATATATCTTTCCTTTGACCAGAGTGCCATCCAACCTATCAGGTTCTCAAGAAATATCGATTCTCAAGTACTTACTGTGTCTTTGGGTTCCTCGTCTTTAGTTTCACAAGAAAACCTTTGAAGTCAAATTTGAAACACCCATAAACCTTGGCTTTTGTTTTGTAACTCTTGACCAACAAGAAATTATAATTTCAGGTACTAAGCAGAAAATACATTAATGCCTGCATTATGAAACAGTTTGGGGCCAGCAAGAACGTGGGATTATCTTCTGCAGGTTTTTTGTTGACAGGATGTATTTTATGTCATGTGTAATGCCCTTTGTCCTATAGAGTTCCAGTCTTAAGTGATTTTTCACAGGCAAATGACAATCTGTACATTTAGAAATTTGGACTCATGGGTATGTGCTTAGAATACTTGTCCAATTTGGAAGATGTGGTGTATTATTTACCCTGTTGTAGAATCATAGCAAAATTATATAGTCTCATTCTATTTACTTTATTTATTTATTTATTCATTCATTCATTCATTCATTCATTCTAGAGTTTGAACCCAGGACCTTGATTGTTCTAAGCATACACACACTACCACTGAACTACTCTCCCAGTCTCTAGTTTTATTTCAGTGAGTCATCTTACGGTTGTGTCATAACTTCATAGTGAAATATATAGTCTAATTTAGGCAAATTTCAAACAACTTAGAAATAGGGGCTTTGTTGTTCATTTAGATATTTTAATATATTGCTTTACCAATGTGGGTATCAAAACAAAACTTTACCCCATTTTAAAGGGGTATTTTAAAGCAGCTAGTGGTAAATGGTATTAGGTAAAAGAGGCTAACACAATGAAACAAAGATTGCAACCATTTAACCTATAACTTTTATGTGTATTGTAGATTTTTGTACTGAGAATTAATTTGCAGGGTTCTTTCTAGTTTGGAGACTCTAACTCGAGTCCAGTTACATATGTATTAGGCTTCTTAATCTTTTTTAAATTCAGCAATTTACTATTTTCTTTTGATTTACTGGTATGGTACATGGCTCTGTACTGGAAATGAAGAAATTTAGTGCTTTAAGGAATGTTTAAGACCTATAGTATTAGGCAGTTTTTGATGAATACCTTCTGAAAGATGTAGATTAGTGGTAGGTTAGGAGTTCAGAAAGGGGAACAGCTGACCTAGAATGGCCCATGAACAATTTGTTGAAGAGAAATGTTAGAATTGTTTTGGAGAGTTTTTTTTTTTTTTTTTTGGGGGGGGGAGAAGGGGGCAAGGGTTTTATTTAGGGGAGAGCATAGTCTAGACCAGGCTTTCCAGAAATGAAGATACCAGTTGTATTAAGAGAATAGTTATGTAGGTGATTTTGATTGGAATGTTGGCTTTATTTTGGGGAGAATAAGATATAATTAGAAATATATATTGAAGTGATATTGTCTGTGACACAATGCATGTCCTTGTGTCTAGCAGCAATGTGTTAGGACTGTCAATCTGTTGATGGTGTTTGGGAAGGACCAGAACTGTATGAGATGAGAGTCAAAAACTTAAATGAGGAAACTACATGAGTTGAACTTAATTAGTTATTGGCAGAATGGACAGGAAGGTGCATATGAAGAGTTGAGAGTCATTAATGGACTGGAGGATTAACTCCTTAATGGGCAAAAAGGATAAGAGAATGTATAGGAAGATGTTTCTGAAGTTTTAAATCCAGAGACAAGTGAGAATATACAACTACATAGAAATGAAATGAAGGCAGAAGGAATTCCTAATTGTATTGGAAAATGATTTAGGTTTCAGAGAAGTTGATTTTATCAGTGACATATGTAAGTATATCAAGTATGCAGTCACAAATGTGGGACTGAAGTTTGGGAGACAAATAAGGAATAGACCATATCATGGTAAAGGAGATAATGTATGTGAAGCCTGCTCTTCAAAGTTTGGGACCAGAATTCAACAAGGTGTTCAAATTGCTGACAGTAGATAAGGAAAGAAGTGGATAAATGAAAGAAGGCTTTTGCTGAGAAGGTATTGTGTTTGTAGATAGACACAGAGAAACCAGTGATACCAATAGACCAATAGTGCTACAAGGTAATTATTCAGGGGACTTTATTGATATGGAGAACAAGATCTTTAAAAAGTGATCTTAAAATAACTGAGAAGAAAAAGGATCTTAAAATAATTGAGTTTTGAGAATGCTAGTTAGTTATGCTCCTGTCAGTAACTGTTTTATTGTACAAGGTCATCTTTGTGTTCTAGGACACTAAATATCTTAGAAGAATTGCTTGGTATTGTGTCTCTATGCTTGTGTAGAAACATCTTCTGCCATGTTGATGTTAAAACCAACACTGGGATAAAACAGTACCTTTCTGAACATCTTTCTATCCTATATAATTTGAAATTATTATGTAGTGGTTTTTAGCCTTCTTTTGTTCACAGATTGCTGACAATCTGCACTGAGGCATAGCAGTGCAAAATCTACAGTATAATTGAGTCCCTCAGTTGAATTGTTAGTAGAGACTCAATTTGTCCCTGACTGTTGGGTAGTTTGGGTGACATATTAAGAGAAATGTATTTCTCTTAATATTATTTCATCAGCATTCTGAATAATACTCCAATGGCTGCATAAATAATTTTTAAAAGAACTGACTGGTTAACATGTTTTATATTTTCCCAGTGCAATTGTTTTTGTACAGACTGAAATGCATACAGAACTGTTCTTACCGATAGTTCATATGCTCTTGATAAAAATAGAATGTCATGGTTAACAGTACAAGCTTTGGAGTCAATTTAACCAGGTCATACCTGGCCTATTATTCTATAATTATAAGACTTTAGACTGATTTCTGAATACCACTAATTCTGTTTCTTCATTTCTAAAATGTAGATAAGAACTCTGACTTCATTTATTTGAGGTTCAAGTAAGAGCTAATGTGTTAAAAATTTCTCATGTTTGATAAGTTCTGAGTAATGTATGTTTGTTGATGACAGAGACATAATTGCTTTAAAACTTACAACATCATGTACATAGGATGCTTCATAAATCTTTGTTAACAAAACTTGAAATAGACCTTAAACCTTTGTTGCATAAATGAATGAATGGTTAGATGGCACTTTAAGTCTCTGACAAAGTTACATTTGATTCATGGATAGATTTGCTTGCCCACCTGTCTAACTTGGGTATCTTAAAGTTTTAAGTATGATGAAAGACTATAAAAGTGAGTTTACATGCTTTCAGCCCAAGTTAGATTCTAAGGAACAATGGTGATTTCTCTTCTGGATTTGTTATGTTTTTTCACAACAGTGGGAACTCTTTAGAATCTGGTCTTAGATATTATAGAACAACTGATTCTAGCTCATACACCAATCCCTGTGGATTGATTTGATAAGTAAGAACTGTTGGCAGTAGTTGCTCCAAAACATAGCTGCTTTTCTTCCCAAGGTGAACACTAGTTCTGGACCACCAAGAGTTTAAGACCTCTTAGCTTCCTTCAGCCTCTCTTCCTATACCTCTCCTTGGCGGGTTTTTGGAGGGTTAGGTATGGTGCTGACAGAGTGAGTGGCATGAATATGAGTTCTGGAATCAAAACACCAGGAACCATTTTGTAGCTCCTGAATCTTTCTTAGCCCATTTTCTTTATCAATACTCTGTGAACTTCCCTGATAAAAGTTTGTACTGTAAGTGAAATAAGTAAATCTTAACAAATTAGCACCTTGCCTGCAGTATAGTAAGCTCTCAGTAAATATTAGAGCATTGCTGCTAAGGCTGCTGTAGTTCAGAATAATGAGGAGTAAATTACAATGAAAGAAGATTGACTCGTTCAGTATAGTTCCTGAAGAATAGTAGACACTAAATAAAAATCTCCTCTTTACCCCCATGTTCAAACGCCCACCACTCCTTGTTACCTGTAAATAGGCAACAGATAGATGACTTTCTGGCTAATGAATCTTTCCTCAGATCTCCAACTAGAAAAATGGATAGCCAGCTTGATATACTTCTGAATGTCAAGGATGAGGTTTTAGAATTAGAATGGCTTGATAATACATTATAGGTGTATAAATTAAACTGCTTTATCTGGTTATACAGATGCTGCTGACTGAGTACTTGGATATGAAGAATACCCGCACTGCCTCTGAACCGTCAGCTCAGCTAAGCTATGCTAGTTCTGGACGGGAGTTTGCAGCCTTTTTTGCCAAGAAGAAACCTCAAAGACCAAAAAATTCCCTCTTCAAGTAAGTATGGTGCCAGTAAGATAGCACAGTGTCCAGAAGAGCTCCATCCAAGTAGGATGGCTTTCGGCTTTACTGACAGCTATTACTTTATCTAAATGAAGTTGAAGTATTTTATAAGAAACAAATAAATATGCAATTTTGTTTACTTTTGTTTTCATAAGGTAAAGTGGCTGTTTCAGATTATGGTCATTGGACTATCTAGAACTCAATAAAAAATTTTAAACTTTTTTCTGGAGAGTTTATATAAAATTAAAAGAAATGAAAGGGAATGAAATATATCAGCCTTGAAAAAGCCCCATGTGCCAAGAAATAGCCTTTGTTAATGAAGTTATGCAAATCTCCCTAGCTAAGCAGCATTGGGCTTTATGTGGTTAGATGTTTAATGAAGGAACAGTCTGGAAGGTGGGTTTTTTGTTTTTTTTTTTAAATTTTTGTTGTTGTTGATGGATTTTTTTTTTATTCATTTATTATTTATATGTGGTGCTGAGGTTTGAACCCAGTGCCTCATGCATGCTAGGTGAGCGCCCTACCACTGAGCTATAGCCCCAGCCCGGGTTTTTTGTTTTTTGTTTTTGGTTACTTTCTTAGTATACCTCACCAGGCATATTGTCTATCTCTTAGTAACAACTAATAGTTAATAATATTAATGCTAACACTGATAATATTAATAGATACTATTGATTGAATGCTTCCTATGTACCAAACTCTATGCCAGGTGAGTTTCTCAAAATAATCTCAAACATAAATTAATTTGGGTTATGACAAGTTTCAGCAGCAGCAGCAGTAGTAACATTTACTGAGTCCTTACCAAGTGCTAGCTGAGACATTAAGCCAATTTCATGGATTATCTCATCTGTTCATTACAACAACTTTATAGGTAGGAGTTCTGTTTTTAATCCTTGAACACAAAAAATTTCAACACGAGAGGTTAAGTAAATTATGTAAGGTCAAGTAGCTAACAAGTGATAGAAACAGGATTTAAACTCTGACAGTCTAAATCTAGACCTTTGTGTCCTTTCAAGGGCTTAATAGATATTTAAGAAGTTGTATTTGTAAATGTAAGCCAAAGTATCATCCCAGTATTTTGCTGTAATTATATTTCAATGTCTGAAACTCTAGTACTTTTTATTGATTTGACTTTGAGATTTGTTTTTATCTTAGATTGATAGTATTCTTAATAATTCATTTTCAACAATTAGTTTATATTGTGATTTAATGGAGAAGCGATTGAGTGCATCCCTACCTGGAATTAAACCCATTGTATTTATAGAGTTCAATTCTTTTTAAATAGTTTTACTCCTTGAATAGATGCAGTATCAGTTTAAATGCTCTGGGTTGCACATAGCATAAAATGTTAAATGAAATAGATGGAATTATAGGAAAGTTGTTATCTCATACAATGTGGAGGAATATAGAGATTTCCTTATTCAGTGCTACAATATCATAAAGCACCCAGCTTTTCCTTTCTCTCAACCTTCTCATGCCAGAGAAATCAGTAGTGTTTTCTATTGTGATCACACAGTGTTTGCATCAGTTCCACTCTAATCAAGACGGTGATGCCAAGGAAACAGGATGAGATTATTCTTGTGCATCTTTTCAAATTTATTTTAATAAATGGACTTAATTTTTTTAGAGCAGATTTAGCTATAGAGAAAAGTAAATGAAGAAATAGAGTTAGTTACCTTATTTCTCCCCCTAGTTTTCCCTATTAAATAAACATAAGTATGATATATTTGTTATGGTAGATGGACCAATATTTGTTACATCATTATTAACTAAAGTCTAGTTTACATTAGGGTTCATTGTTTGTCTTGTATAATTCTAAGATTTTGACAAATGTATAATGTCATGTGTATACCGTTATAGTGTCATACAAAACAGTTGCACTGCTCCAAGTATTTTCTGTGCTCCACCTACTCTCCCATACCCTCCTTCTTAACCCCTGAAAACTACTGATCTTTCTACTGTCTCCATAGTTTTTCCCCTACCCCCATGTCCTATAGTTGGAACCATATTTTACAAAACCTTTCCAGACTGGCTTCTTTTGTGTAGCAGTATGAATTGAAGATTCTTCTACTTCTTTTCATGGCTTGTTAGATTTGATGAGTAACATTCCCTTGTGTGGACATACCAACACTGATATATCATTTTAGCTACTGAAGAGCATCTTGGTTGCTTCCAACTTCTGGCAATTATGAATAGAGCCTGCTGTAAATACCCATGTACAGGTTTATACTTATTTGAGTTAATAATATCTAGGAATACAGTTGCCAGATTATATGCTATGACAATGTTTAACTTTGTAGACACAAATTATCTTCAGATGTTTTTACTAATAGCTATCCATTTGTTAATCTTTTTCTGACAGTGGCATATCCCCTCTGCCATTTCCTCTCATGTTCTAGAATTGAGTCTTTGCTCCAATTCTAAACCAGTCCCTTGGAAAGGGAAGCAGACCTTGAAATTGTCTTAAACCAGGCAAGTTCATCTCTGGTGCTAGGTTTCCAACTGGAGAGGAAGCCACTTTTTCTTAGTACACAGCTAAGTAAAGAGGTTATAAGAAAGCAAAACACTCGATGGAACTGGGGATATGGCATAAAGCTAGAAATATAATGGAAGGAACAGGTGGTTGGTTGTAGCAACTAAGACTGAGATACTGCATAACCAGACTTCTGCATAACCTCCCCTCTTCTCCTTTACTTACCTTCTAGATGTAGGTTTATTGCAGAAAATAGTCTTCAGGGTTTTTAGATTTCAAGCTCTCAGTCATCACTCCTAACTTTCAACCTCAGACTATGTGTACTTTTTAGCCAATATTGTAAAGTTTGGGTGTGGGGGGGCGGGGGAGGAGAACCACTAATTGTTGGAAATCAACACAGTAACTTCAATTATTGTTACACGCTTATTACTATTGGGCAGTGATAAAAACTCAGCACCAATACAGAATTAAGCAGTTATTACTGATTTGCCTGCTTCCAGTGTTGGTTCCACCATTAATGAGCCATGCATGCCTGAACAGGTCTCCAGTCCTAGCAGGCCTCAGTACCTTTGGCTATAAAATAAGAAGGTGAGACTGAATAATCTCTAATGCCTCTTTTACTATAAAATTATATCAATCTGTGACTTGTTGCAAACATAAAAAGAATGCCTGAGTAGTAGAAAATACATCTAGTCACAAAGGATTAAGATTTTGGAGAGCTGTAATCTGTTTTTATCACATCTGCAGAGGACTTTATTACCCTCTTTAATTGCCCTTAGCCAAGGTTAATTAAGTGTATTTAAGTTCTATCTTACTATTCAAAGTGTGCCTCTGTATTCTTTGCTCAAGAGTTTATTTTTTCCCTTGCCATCTCTGATCAATAGCCGTCAGCATGATTTTTGGAGGTCAGTGGCTTCTCTTCTGCACGTTATTGGCAGGTGGCACTTTTGATGTGCTGCACACTTTGCCTTCCTTCAGGCTGTTAGTGCCTCTTAGCTCTTGGTAGCATGCAGGGAGAGGATCAAGTAACCCACGTGTTTCCCTCACACACCAGCAGTCTTCGTATTTGTCTTCCTGTTAGGAATAGATATAGAGACCTAATTAAGGAAATGATGCTGCTCCTATCCCATTATCACTCTTGGTCTTTCATGTTGTTTACACCTCAGCAATTCTTAGAAGGATACCTTCTTTGTAGGCCTAGTATCCTGTCTTTGAAACTCTCAAGTTCGAAATGGAATCTCTTAACATATTAAGAGATTTACTGTTTGATATAGTCATAATATAATCAGGTTTTTTCCCTTACTTGTAAGTTTCTCCTTGCGACTGGTTTGTTGTTGTTGTATTGTTTGTTCTTTTGGCTTTTAGAAACCCATTGTTTATCATAAATCTGTCTCCCATATTTTCAACCTTTGAAAACACTTTGTAGCATGGTAGTTTTGAGAGTATTTTACCTGGTGGTAGGTGGCAGATCAAAAAATTTATAGTCACTTGGTTACATTATTTTTTAGGTAATTTTGGGAGAAACCAAAGGTGCCTTGCTTTTTTGATGTCATTATTCAGCATCATTTATGGTAATACCCACTGTAATAATCCTCCAACTGAGGAAATGAGAAAGATATGAGTTCTACTCTGGGAAGTAAATAAGTCTGTGGTAGCAGTTAGAAGTCACTGATGATTTTTGAGCTGGATAATAGTATAATTAGAATGACTTTATAGGATGCTCTTGTGGCTGGATATGTATTAATCCAGGCAAAGTTTGATAATGTTCTGAAGGCAAAGGTAAATTGAAGCAGATCAGAGTTGTATCAGTCAAAATGGAGAATAAGTAAAAAATCTAAATACTGTTATAGAGGAGCATTAGCCTGGGATCTCATTCATAAATCAAGGTCTGAGCAGCTGTCTCTGACGTTATCTTAATATAGCGAAAATGTCATGATGATCAAACATCACACAGACTAGAGTAGAATACTTTTGGAAATACAGAACTGGACATACCTAAGCATTTGTTTCCTGTGTTTCACTGCAGGTTTGAATCGTCCTCTCATGCTATTAGTATGAGTGCCTATTTGCGAGAGCAGAGAAGGGAACTCTATAGTCGGAGTGGAGAACTTCAAGGTAGGTGATTGATCTTCTCTCAAAATACTAATTTTCTGGAGGAAGATCTGAAATATTTATGGCATATGAATTTGTAGTCTACTCACAAGATTCTTTCTAGATCACAAACATTGAAGGACTTGATAATCTATTTCTTCTATCATTTTCCAGCATCTCCTGCCAAGCAATTAAAACTATTACTATAGCCACAAGACTTCCAGATCTACTACCATTCAAACTCGGATTCTAAGTGAAAGAGAAGTGGCTAGGCTCTTCTTGCCTAGCTAGCAGACAAGTCCAATCACAGTCTAGTAGAATGCCAGTCTTCTGTGATAGCCATTGTTACTGTTCCTTTGATTATTGTTCTTTGACACTGTCAGTAATATAGAAGGCATAACTGAGATTTGGAAAAGAGCAAATACAATCTCTGCAATTGTTTAAAGGTAGGAAGGATGCCTCTAAATTGTATAGTCTAATCAATATGACTTGGCTACACTGGATACTTGATACCCAGGTTTGGTTACTAGAGTGTTGTACTACACATCTGCAGAAGAAAATAAAATAAAGGAAATAAATTATCAAATAAATAAAAATCAAACTAATAAATTTCCTTATATGACAGAAAGATGGTAATTATGATAAATTAATCAATTAAGAAAGATTTGTGGAGGTCCTCTAAGTGTAAGACATCATAGGATTTAGAAGAAATTGAAGTTGAGTACAAAGAAATATAAGTTAAACCTTAAGATCCTGTTGTGAAAGTAAGGGTGTATGTGTGAGCGCATGCATATATATATATATATATAGTCAGTCCTTCACAGTCCATGGGTTCTACATGTAGTTGCAGTTATACTGAATATTTATAGTGGCTTTTTTGCCACTGTCCCCTAAACACTGCAGTATAACAACTGCTTATATAGCCTTTTCATCATATTAGATACTGTAAGTAATCTTAAGATAATTTAAATTAATAACAATAAGTGTATAGGTTATAGACAAATACTATACCATTTTATAAGAGACTTGAGCCCCATGGATTTTAATTACTCACAGAGATGACTGTATTCACACATCTACAAACACATATCCCCACAGACAGACACCTCACCAACAATGTGAGGAAGTACATATTAATAACTAAGTGGTTGTATGTATAGAATTGCTAGAGAAATTTAGAGAAGGAGTGATTATTTTAGTTATTTTAGAATTCTGGATTTTGTTCATGAGGGACAGGCATGACCACGTTAGTCTTTGATACTTTGGGGGTGCTTGAAGTATTTTTCAGTGATAGCCTGCACAATAAAATATTTAGTTTTTAAGACTTATCATAGTTCCACATCAAATTACTATGAAGTACCTAGTCTCCTTTTCTAGTTGAAGACTATTGTCATCCTGCCTCCGTGTGGCTTCATAGAAATGAATTAGACTATAATCAGTCTAATAACCTTTAATTTTTTCCATCTACTTTTGCTCACTCATTTATATCATAGTAGTTGTTCCACTTCTTATATGTATGGTAACCAAAAATAAAAGCCTAGAAATATGTTCTAAGGTACTGGGAAAAAGAGATTAGCCTGCCAAATATTTTATTTAATTTTAAAATGTTATCATTTTAAAGTACACTTTAAAATGTTATCATTTTGGAAAGTATACAGTGTGTCTCTCGGAAGAGTACAGAGAATAGTTAAAATTGTGAACAAATGAAAGAGTGACCAGCTCTGTGGTTGGAGGAGCTGTTAAGGAGGGCGACCTAGGGTCTAGCAGGCAGCCACCTCCCAGTAGAGTAGGGAGGTCTGCAAAGTGCGGAAGGAAATAATGGTAACAACACACATTCCTGTTGGAGCTGGGATCCTGCTTGAAATGTCACTTAGGAGTATAGCAGGTTATTTAGGGCTAATGTATCTTCCTTACAGTGTCCTGATTTTTGTCTCTCTGCAGTGGTGGTTAGGGAATAGTCTTTTCCACCTGTCTTCTATTATATTAAATTCCTTTAATGGTGACAAAGCCTCACCCCCGCCCCTTAGTTTGAATCCTGATGATTTATTTTATTTTTTAAATTAATAAACATTTTTAAGAAAGTTTTAAATTCACACCAAAATTCATTAGAAAGTACAGAGTTCCTATATGTCTCCTGCTGTGTCCCCCATAACTTCCTCCTCTTTCCACATTCCACACCACAGTGAAGCCTTTCAGGTGCCACTTTGAGATGAAAAGGTAGATCATATAATTAATGGGTCAACAGTAGAACCTGTCACTCACTCAGATCAATGATTTTTAGTTACCAGAATGAATAAATGATACCACATTCTTTCTTCTTTTTGTAAGACAATAGGGATAGTGAACACTCTGTGCTGTAGCCACATGGCACAATTTTCAGGTCCTCTCAGTGTTCCATGTTCTCTTCAGAGACAGTGTGACATGACAATGCAGAGTAGGGGGTTCTGAGCCCAGACTGCCCACATTTTAAACTCTAACTCTTCTCTACTACTAGCTTCACAGCCTTGGACAAGTTAAATGCCCCTTATGCTTCCTTTTCCTTTCTCTGAAAGGGGATAAAAGTAATGGGACATACCACATGAGATGGTTATGAAAATGTTTAAAAGTACAGAGCAAATGTTATGCCTTCCTGTGTCTCTTTCAGTGTTAATTTCTAGTACTGTGACTTCAGAGTTTTCACACACATTTGGTTTATCCTTGTGTTACCTTTTATGGCTAAATCCTACTTAGCTTTCTAGGTTAAATTTAGTCATCACTTATTCTCATGAGTTTCTTTGCTGGCCGTTTCTCACCCTGGTCTTCTGCAAACACACACATATTGTGGAGTTGTGGCCTTGAAATGTGCTTCTGCCACATTTTTACTGTTCTGAATAGTTGCCAAACTATATCATGAGTCAAAGCTCACTTACTTAAGTTTGCAATAAAACAGAAGCTCTGCAAGTGACACAACATTTTCATTTTATTTTCTGTGGGTTCATACAGTGTCTAGTACAATAAATTTTGATAAATATTAGCTGAGTTAGTGACTGAGTGAAGAGGACAGTTGAAATGTAAAGTAGGATAGAGAGATCACCATTGAGAGGGAGGAAGGGCCCTAAAAGGAGGTGGGACACTGATAGCCATTATCAGTCTTACAGGTTTCCATTCATTTTCAAATTTGTTATTTTGCTCCATCGTCCCAGACTTGGAACCAATTATCATATCTGTGGAATATTATTTGAGTATTTATTTTATTAACAAAATTGAAAACTTGAGACTTAATGGGTTAAGAAGAAGTAGAGTTGCTGCATTTTTTTCTCTGCAGTTTCATAGTATGTAAGTTTTATTAGGCAGAAAAGTTGCCATTGAGCTGTCTGGTTGAGGAGGAATCTGTTATATATATAATTGAAAAACATATTATAATCCAGTTTTAGCCGCAGAGAAATTTTATTCTTTGAGGTAGTTAATCAAAGAATCACTGTAATCTAACCTTCCCATCCTTTAGGTAGTTCATTGAAATATGGGTATCTCAAGCAGAAGTCTACTGCACTTACAGTATCCAGCAAGACAGGAGGAGTATCTCTGGTTACATGACAGAAATAGTTAGCAAACACATCATGTTCATGATAATCATTAAAAAGTACTTTAGAAGAGGTGATACATCATATATTTGATGAAAGCATGGATCAGCAGACTAGTTTTTGTAAAAGTTCAATGCTGTTTCATATAGGAACAAAAGTTTTTCTGATGAATGCTTTTAACATTTCAGCAGGAATAAAAAGTGGAAATCACACCCATCTTCCATTAAAAACAGCCATCCCTTTTCAGTTATTTCATTAATCTGACTGGTCCAAGGACCACAGTGAGATCTGCATTTCAGCTTCCCCTTGAAAAAACATAATTTGATAGTTCAGTTAAATCATAAGAGACTGGCAGAAGATTTTTTGTCTCTTCTATTAGCACCACATAGCTATAGGCTTCGCTTCCCAGTGATTTGGTATGTGGGGTCAGCCTTTCCTTCTGTTGCAGGGGAACAACAAAGAAATCCACCATAAAGACCGTCAAAGTAGAATTAAAAACCTCAAATTTTACAAAAGTTAGGTTTCTGGCAATGCTTTCAATTTATCATGCAGTTAAAATGTTACTCAGTCTAACAATATGCATGAAGTAAAAGAATGTAAAAATGAGATTTCTTTGGTATTATCAACCCATCTCAATTGGCTCTAGCTGTTATGGGACAGATGGTTCATTATATAGTCTGCCGTTGGCAATTGGGCTGAGAGGTGGGGGTGCGACTTCCAAGTGTATGAAATAACAGGTTGAAATCTAGCTTGTGTGTGTGTCTACCTTAATCATGGACTTCCTGTTGTTTTGAGCCTCTCTAATGCCTCATTGTGCTGCTTTGCTGTACAGACGTGTACTAGGTGAAAAAAGATACTAGTTTTAATGAACATTTAGCTTGAACATAAGCTTCTGAGGTTTAATGTCTAATTCTTCAGGAGAAAAAGATAATTGATGAATGCTGTATCTCATGAAGGTTAAAAGAAATCAAAATATTGCCACTTATATGAACAAAACAAGCTCTTAGGGTAATCAGTTCAACTGTGCCTCCATGTTCTCAAATGAAAAATAGAGCCATTATCAGTCCTGACTAATTTAGGGGGATATTGTGACTGTTCAGTTACAAGTTTAAACTGTGGAAAAATTAGAATAACTATATTGATTTAAATGAACAAAAAATAATTATCACTGTGGAAGTAGAAGTGCTGCATCTACTTCTTCTTTACCTCTTACTTTCTCCTCAGCTCCATTCCATGGAGTTGACTTTCCTCAAGGTCAGCAGTGGCTTTCATCATGGCAGAGTCTGTGTTTGCCTTTCTTGCATACTCTCACTTGATCTTTTAGCAGCTTTTTTCCATTTTTCCTCTTCATGTTCCATCTGAGTCTTCTCTAGAGCCTCTTGTCTAAGGGTTTCACCCTGAGATTTCTTCTGTGCTTACTCTATAACTCTCCCCTGATGACCTCAGATAAGACTAAGCTTTATCTAGTGCCTAGGTACAGATAACCTCTTTGTCTGTTTCTCCTGCCTAAGTCACATTATTGTTTCCTGACTTCTTCATTATCCAACCTTTCATTCTATGATTATCAAAACATTTTGAAGGGCTGGGGTTATGGTCTAGTGGTGTAACGCTTGCCTAGCATGCATGAG
Source organism: Geosciurus inauris (assembly GCA_004024805.1). Taxonomy (NCBI): domain Eukaryota; kingdom Metazoa; phylum Chordata; class Mammalia; order Rodentia; family Sciuridae; genus Geosciurus; species Geosciurus inauris. The sequence continues at coordinate 32,054 of PVHX01014677.1, read as the reverse complement.
GCAATGAGTTCAATTCTTAGCACTGCATATAAATAAATATAATGTACATCAACAACTAAAAAAATTCATAAATATAAACAAAATTTGAAGTTTTTCATAATGATTTTCCTAATATGTATGTGTCTTATTTATATGTTAACTTGTTAATTTTCTATATTTCCCTCCATCCAGAATTAAAGTCTTACACATTGGTAAACACCAGTGCCTAGGATGCTTGGCTTGAATTAGGCTCTTAAATAATACATGATAGGGGTTTGGGGTGTAGTTCAGAGATAGAGCATGTGCTTAGCATGTATGAGACTCTAGGTTTGATTCCTAGCATACATATAAATAGGTACACCATGTATATATGATGAAGGAGAGTCTTATTTCCTTCTTTGTAGGCACAATCCTACTTATTTGAGAAACTTGAGGGGAAGTTTTAATAAATAGAGTAAGAGTAGGAGTCTGTGATTTTTCATCTCTAATTTTTAAGGATAATAAGACTCGTGAATGGGTAGAGCTCATTAATGGTCATTGATCCAAAGGCAAGGTATACTCAGTTTTGATTACAGTTTCTTTTGTATCTTGGGACTACTTAGTACTCCTGTTTGCACTCAGTGATATTACCCTTAGGGTGCCATTTTTATCCCTGTTAGTTTAATGAATGACATTTCTATAGCTCTGACATTAATATATTCTGTAAAGCTCTAGCCACTTGAGAACTCACTTTGCTAAGAAGATGTGCTTTATATGATAAATATGAAGTACCAGCATCAGGGGAAACTGGGCCCTTTTACTAGCCTGATCTGAATTTTCCAAGTTTCCCTCTCTCGTGGATTGTTGGTTCCTGGGGTTGTGAATACAAAACGATATTGTATGTAATTAATCTATATGGAGATACCTTGCCTTAACGTAAAAAAATAAAATAAAATAAAAGATTGAGTTGATTATCCTTCTTACAAAAGGATTTATAATAGGAGTCTATCTGATAGTAGGCTGTTCTATAATGGAACATTTAAAGCCAAGACTTCACTTATATTCACATTTTCAGGGACATTTTGCCTAAAAGAAAGGATGCTATTTAGTACAGAAATTTTGTACTCATATCACACATTTGTTCCACAGCCTGAAATATAATAAATACTTATAAGCTGTATATCCTGAAATTTGATTAGAAAATTCTTTGCAGCCTGTTAAATTTTACTTAATAACTTTGTTAATAACTATTTAATAATATTCAGGAAACATGAAAAGATACATTTTTTTCTTTTGAAAATTGCAAATAACTATTTCAAAGTAGTCTTTCATAGTTAGCTCTTCTGTTTTAGCCTCTAATACAGTGGGTAAAAATCGAGTTCTTCTCTCTTTGTATGTTTATATTCTTTTTAAAAGAATGATCTTAGCCCACTTATATGTAAGATTTGTCTTATGCTGAATTTAAATAGAACTTTTGTCAATGCTAATTTCTTCATCTGTTCCTAAGAAGTAGTAAGTAATAAATATTCTTTCCTCAGGTCATGAACAGACTAATACATTATTTGAAATCATTTAGGAAGTAAAATATTTTTATGCCAAGTTTGTTATTAAGTATACTACTTGTTAGCCTCAATCTATGTGGTATAGAGATTTATTTTAATTAAAAATGTTCTTTAGCTGTAGATTTAATTTATATAAAAAAGATTTATTTTCTGAAACACTCTAGTTCTTATGGTATCCACAAAACACTGCTAGTTCTAATATGTGGAAGAGCCTAGAATTCATGAAAAAATGCATCTTGAGGGTACAAAATGGCCATCACAAAGCCCAGTACTTCACAAAACCATATATCTTACTCTTGAGATATGATCTTTGGTTATCATGCAGGACCAGTTGGTGACAAATAATCTCATTTAGAAAAATTTCATTCTCTTTATTCACTCACTCATTCACACAGTTATGAGAAAAGAGGGAATGCTATAAAATAAAATGTAATAGTTTGAATTTTAAAAGTGATAACAATACATTTCTCTGTACCTACACTAGACTTTGGTTATAAGGTTTTTAAAAAAAAATATGAAAAAATAACTTCTAACATGATGCAACAGAAAAATTTGAATGTTACATTTTTTCATCATTTGGCTAACATTTGGCTAACAATACCTTTATTTTATTCATTAATTTTTATGTGGTGCTTAGGATCAAACCTAGTGCTTCACACATGCTCGGCAAGCACCCTACCACTAAGCAACAACTCCAGCCCCACATTAGTATTTTAATAAGATAAAAATAACAGTGTTCCTCGTTTTCTTAGACTTTGTTTAGGACCACAGAAATTATATTCTTGGCAAACCTAATAGTTTACATAATGCACTTCTGCTGAGTTCAGATTTTTGGAAAACTGAAGATCACAATCATTTAACGCATGTATTTGCTTCCTGCGCCAAAGCTACCATACCATTCTAGACTTCTATATGAAGGAAGAATATACTCTGCCTTTGATTTTCTGTTATATGCTGCCCTTCTTATATCCTAATTAATTCAAGCACTGTGATACATGCTGTGATGGAGTTATACATATATGTGTATAACTGTGCTGCATATGCAACTGGGATCTGGCAAAGGCAGAGAGGCTTCTGTACATTTTTAAGGCTTAAGCTCAGTTATAAAGGATGAAGAGAAGTTTTTTAGGTAAAGAAAGAAGTGGCAGGCATTTCAGGCCCTGGATAAATGTATGAAAGTGTTTGAGTATGGGCTGTTCTTTCATAATTTAAGCTTCAGAAAATGAATTGGATATAATGTTTTCTATTAGTTAATGAACTGAGTCTCTATATGTAGACCACTACTGCTTATAATTTGTTACTTCCAGGAACCAGAGGTGATAGAAAGGACACCAAAGCTGTTGTGAATGACCTTTGCCACTGTTCATCCTAACAATTAAGAGATTAAGAACCTATAAGTACCAATGTGTACTGGTGAGGATGGGAAAATAATCATATACTGCATTTTCTGATTGATGTTAAATGTTATAGCCATGCAACTTCATTATTAAAATTTCTATAGGAAAACAACTTGGTTTTTATGTGCAACTATTATATCTTATCAGTCTATTCCTGGTAGACGAGGCTGGACATATTAGTAGGGGCCAGATCATGATCAGCCTACTCTGTTTCTAAAGTACCATGGGTTACAACTAGAATGTTCCACTTGAACTGCAAGTAGTGATAGCAGCTTGGTTCTGTACCAAGATGGCAGAATTCTATATACTCACGTATGGTTTACAGCTTGTGATTGTGGTGTGGATGAAAATATGCATCAAGTTACTTTTGGCTTCCTCACAAATTAAACTCAAAAAGCCCATATTACAGTAATATATCATAGTGTGTACGAACACTGCATGAATATTGTAGTAGTCATAATATAGGGTGTTCATTCCTAGAACTGTGATGACATCTACTGAATTGCAGCCAGTTCATTTGCATATTCATGCCCACTTAGCTCAAATAAGTCCCTGTTTGTTTGCACATTAATGTCTGATTTCTGCATCAGTTAACTAATTTACATATCCCTGTGCAGTTAGTTACTGATGTTCATATATGGAATATTGGTGTGCCTCTGTTTGTGCTTTGAGTTGCTTGGGGAATATTGTGGTTTAATGGAAGGAGCAATGATTTTTCATTCTGCTTTTACTGGACACGTCAGTTCACTTTTTGAGTTCTATATTACTCATATGTATAACAAAGTCAACAACAGTTACCCTGCCCAATTCTCAGAGTTGCTGTATCAGTTTCTAGGTCAACTCAATTCTGGGCCCTGCTGCAGGAGCATTTCCTACATAAGGAGAGGTCCTTGGTGCTGTGGAAGAGAAGATGTGTGTACAGTTAAATTCTAGTGAATGTTTTAAGAACTTTGATAACATGAAGGAGAAGACACTTAACATTGCCAGAAGTCACAGAGGTGTTGTTACAAAGGAAGAATCCTTATACTAAAGTGGAAGGGGAGTTAACCAGCTGACCAAGGGAAGAGAACTCACCGAGGTGGGTGAAGATGACGGCCAATTTAAGTTGTATTATATTAAGTTGTATCTTCCAGAATGGTCCCTAGAAACACTTTTTTCTCCTCTGTGTTCTGTGACAAAAATCCTTTCATAGTATTGAGAAAATGTATTCCTCTCAGTGATTATCGTAACCTGGTAGTGTGAGGAGACATTGAGATAGTCTGAGTGGGAGTCACATATACCTCTAATGAAAAGGGCTCCACATTATGATTTTTTTCTTCTTCTTAGTGTTCTCTTGCTGGATTGTATCCCTGCTCAGGTAAATATCCATAGCTGTAACAAACGGACATTTCTCCTCAAAACCATTTTGACCTTCAATGTTCCTAACCCTGATTTTACTATACAGAGAACTTAGAACAGTTAGAATATGGTAAATAAAAAGGTTTAAATGGAAAGGGTATTCCTTCTCTTTATAAATTAAGTACTTTGCATCAAAACATTTGGCAGTACATTATGTACATTATTGTTTTGTGTTCCTCTTGCCTCTTGTTTGAAATCACTTCTTTGCTGCTTATGAAAACAAAAATAAAAAGTTTACTCCAACTTGTGATCTTTTGACGTCAAACTAACTGTGTTAGAGTGACAGAGATATCAGTGTAGTACCATATAAGGAAATAAATGGAAATTATTGTTTGAAAACAGCATAAGTTCTAAAGAACAAAAGATATATGACACCATGTTTGTTAGGGTTCTCCAGAAAAACACAACGAATATATTTAAATGTACAGAATGAGATTTATTATATGAGATTAGCTCATTGAATTATAGGGACAGAGAAGTTTTATGGTCTGTCCTTTGTAAGCTGGAGACCCAAGATGGCGTAGTTCTAGTCTAAACCTGAGGCCTGAGAAACAGGGCCACTTGTGCAAATGTTGCTCTGAGGCTTAAGGCTTCAGTCAGTTTTGGTCACTTGAGGGCTCATGTACCAGGAGAGCCAATATCTGAGGGAAGAAGATGGCAGTCCCAGTTCAAGGACAAAGAGGGAGTTCACCTCTCTTCTTTTTGTTCAGTTCAGGCCCTCAGTGAGTGGGATGTACATTGATGAGGGACATGAATCTTCTTTACTCAGTGTAGGGATACAAATGCTAATGACTTCCAGAAAACACTTTCACAGACACCTAGAAATAATAGTCTTCCAGCTATCTGGATATCCCTTAGCCCAGCCCAGTTGACACATTAAAATTAATCATTATAGACTGAAGCAAACTTTACACACAGACATATACATGCACACACACACACACATATAAGCATGTATATATATACACATATATGTATATATATATATACACATAACAAGAACACATACATACATACACACATGTACACACATATATACACACATGTGTATATTAAAAAATATATATGTTTTATGTAAAACATATATACCTAACAGCTAATCTGATAGGGAAATTTCTGAGTTAGCCTAGGAGGCAAGCAGTTTTTTATGGACCTCGTTCTCACAGCATGGTTGCTGAAGGAAGACTATGAGAGCAAGGCTGTGAATGGAACAAACCAGTCATTTATGATCATCTGCTCTTCCTAGGTTCTGAGACTCTTATTGGCAGCTATATTTCATGGATGATTTTTTTAAAGTTTAAGAAAAGTTTTTGCCACAAGAGTTTTTTAGCATCTAAATTGAGTGATTTACTCTAATCATTTACAATTGAGTGATTTACTCTAATCTAATAATTTTGATTTACTCTAATCAAAATTATTTGGTGATTTACTCAGTAGATGTAGTTTGTTAGAATAGATACGGAATTGATATAACTTATCCTAGGAAGTTGAAATCCTTTCTCCCCCACACATCAGTTAATATGTTTCTCTTTTGACCTTTTGGTTTAAGGACATTTTTAGGCAAATATAATGCCTCAGGGGATTAGTTAGCTTATGTAAATATAATCTCCTCAGAGGACTAATTAGCTTATTTTAAGTGATAGCTACTTCCCTTCTCTGTTTTAAATGATTTCTGTTTAGTTTCAAGTCCTGCTTGTTGCATTTTACACTTTGAAATTCGTAATTGCTGCAAGTACTTTTAGAAGTAATGACATATTTTATTAACAGTAATTGTGTCTAACACAGGAGCTTTAGGTCCCCATTAGCTGAGTCCTTTCAGTTTTTTCTCCCTGTTTTTAAATCTTACTTTACTTATTACTATTATTATCACCATTTTATATTTTGCCTTTTATTGAGGCAAATGTACCCATGGTGAAGTGTGTAAAGTGAACTGATTTTAAATGTATTGCAAAATTTTTGCATATACACCCATGCCACCACCACCCAGAAGGTTTTCTTATGCCGCTTCCCAGTCAATACATCCCCCTAAAGGACAACACTATTTTGATTTCTAATGCTGTTGCTTAGTTTTGCCTGTTATTTATCTTCATAGTCAAATAGCATATCTAGCTTCTTTTATCATGTCCATGAGATTTACTCTTGTTGTTATGTTTATTAGTTTGTTCTTATTGTGTGTTATGTAGTATACCATTACAGGACCATAGAACAATTTATTCATTCTCCTTTTTATAGACTTTTATTCTTTTCACTTTCGCTGTTCTAAGTAATTCAGCAATGCACAGTTTTTATAAATGTGCACTCATTTCTCTTGGGGATATGTCCAGGACTTGGAATCACTGAGTCCTGAGATAGGTATATGTTTAACTTTAAAAGATACTAACAAGTATTTGAAAATTACAGACGTTGAGAAATTGAATGAGAACTCCAATTGTTCTGCATTGTCATTAACGTGATTTTATCAGCCTAAGTTTCTACCATTTTGGTGGGTGTCTAGACTACCTTATTAAGTTTTTTCTAAACAGTTGCCAAAGTACTCCCTTTTCTCTCTTCTTCTCTTGCACTTTTTGCAAGAGTTTCTGGACTTAATAATTTACTTTACAGGTCACATAGAAATTCACTGACATATCTTTTCATAGTTAAATTATCTTGTTCTCCCAGAGGAAGTCCTAATTGTGTATATATAATTTCTACCAGGAATTCTTAAGTGGTCTTTCTTGCTTGAGACCTCCTAATTTCTCAGTATTCTGGAGGTTAAAGTTAAAGTATCTCCTCTCTTTGCCTTTTTTTTCCCCAAACTCATTGACTTTCTATTTTGAAATATATCTTTATTACATATATTTCATTGGTATCCTCACTGGTGCTAACCAGAATTCTGTAATGACCTGAATGACCTGACTGATACTTTTATATAATTCCTTCCCTTTTGTGGGCAGAATCTGTGATGGTCTTTCCCATGATTATTTTATATTATATAGTAGTAGTGAAAGGATCTTGGAAATACAAATAAAGTCCTTAATGATTTGGCTTGAAGTTAATCAAAAGGGAGATTGATTATTCTGGTTCGACATGGCCTTATCAGACAAGTCTTTAAAATAGAAAAGAAGCAGTAACAAATGCACTTCTGGTAGCATTGAAGACATAATTTTTGAAAGAAATGTGGGCTGTGTAGTCAGGACCTACAGTTAGCCCAGTCCAACAGCCAGCAAGAAAACATGGATTTCAGTTCCATAAATACAAAGAACATAATGCCAATATCTGGAATGAACTAGGAAGAGGGCCCCAAACCTCAGCTAAGATTATGACCCAACACCTTGATTTCTGGCTAGTAAAAACCTGTTACCAGAACCCAACTAATCCAAATAGCTCAGATTTCTGACCTACACACATTGTGAGTAATCAGTTTATGTTATTTCACTCTGATGAGTTTGTGGTAGAAAATGGGTACACCACCCACCCTTGATATTCCTTGATTTCCAAATGTTCTCTTAGACTAATGGATGGAAGTTGATAGAGTGTTTTATGAACACAACCTTCTTTTTTCTTTTTTCTCTTCCTACCCCAAATTTACTCCATTTATCAATCTTTCAATAGCTCCCTGCCCCTCTAATTCTCTGTGACTTTTGTTTATTTGGAAGCTAAGAGGGAGTTTGAAAAACTTGGAGGTTTTGTAGGTTATCTGTGTTTCTGTGGGCTTTATCATATGAGATAACAGTTTTGAAAATAATTGTAGGAATTTAAATGTATAATAAAAAAAATCAGCATAACCTTTTGAGGAAAACAGGACAGATGATATTGTTGTGTCATGGGCACCTGATCACCAGCATGTTTAAATTAAACTCATTGTCTCCTTTTCTACTCGCCACCCCAAATCTACTCTTCTTTCTGTGCACCCAGTTTCATTAAATGAAATCATTGAATTACCAGTTGCTAAACCTGAAAATCATTCTTGACTCTTCCTCCTTTGCCCTACATGGATAACTGATCATCAGAGCCTACTGATGCTGCCCCCTTAGTGCCTCACTAACCCATTTACTGTTTCATTTTAAAATTTCTTGCTTTCACCCAGGTTCTAACTGCCATAATCTCTTGGTTGTTTTTGTCCTGAACTCCTCAAAACCAGTTTTTATACAAGAACGAGAGGGTTTAGAAGAATTTAGTGATTTCTTGTGTCTTTTTTGCTAAGCTCCATGTTATTCATGTGTGCAGCAAGGTTCTGCATGATTTGATCAGTGGCATGTGTAGTGTCTGCCTGGCCTCATTTTATCACCATGGCCTTGGGGCCTCCTTCTATGTCTCTGTCTATACCTGGAATTGGCTTGTTCCTATCTTCCTATCTTCTTGACAGCAGCTGTCATCTGCTGTATAATAAGAATTTTATACAGTGCTTATGGAGTACTTACCATGTGTCCTCAGAACGCTGAAAAACTTCACATATAGTATCTTTGTAGCAGAAAATAGGGTGAGGACACTGAGATCTAGAAGCAACACTTTTATTAGTGGTACCACGGCACAGAGGGATCATTTCCAAAATTACCTAAATACAGCAGAGCTTTTACTTTTATACATAAGCGAGTTTTGGGTACATCAAGGCAAGGGAGTTGGTGCAATTCTTTTGGAGCATGCATTCTGCATTCCTTATATGTTGTCAACAGCCTAGGGTCTCTTAGTACATACATCTTAGGGACTTTTACTACACTCAGCCTAAAGGGGGATTGTTCTCTCCTCACCACATTGTTTCCTGCTTCTGCTACTTCGGTCATCTTGTCACAGCTACCTGTTATCCACTTCAAGCCTTTATGGTTAAATGTCAGTAAGCAGAGCTAAATCAGTAAGTAAGCAAAATCACAGCCTCTCAGCTCTTATATTGCTAAAATTTCCATTTTGTTCTACTACATCTTCTACTGTCCTCTTTCACAATGTTTCTTTGGGGACTTTTTTTTTTTTTTTTTTTTTAACTCCCCAGATTAGGTTATCTTCCTTCTTGGTAACACATATAGTTATTAAATTATTTGTTTTGGTTTGTTTGAGATGTGTATTTATCATTCATTTTCAGATCCATAATGAGGAACCAAGCCAGTTGGGTTTTTCTCTACCTATAAAGAACCTAGTAAATAGTAAGCATCCAATAAATATTCATAGTTTTCATAGATGAAAAGAGTTTCATTAATTAAATGGTTGAACTAGATGGAAACATGTTTTCTCTCAATGTCTAGCTTTTTCCAACATATTGATAATACTTGGGGAAATATATGATTAAGTCACAGATTAAATTCTGCTAAGGATGAAGATAAAGAAAACTAATATTAATTGAGGGAAGAGTATGAGGTATTAAGATGCCATTTTTTTTTGAGAAAATACATAACTCATTTCATTCTCATAACCATTTTATCCAGTAAACCTTATTATCTCATTTTATATGGCTAAACCATAGCTCATAGAGGTTAAGTAACTTTACCAAAGTCACAGAACCCATAAATGACAATGTTTTTCTCTGATAGTTTTTATTATATAGAATTTGCAAAATAACTAGCATTTGAAATGGCTACATATTTTCTACTTTATTGGGACTATTTAAATATGGTAAACCACCCATATTTAAAATGAACAATTTGATGATTTTGAGTACATGTATATGCCTGTGAAAATACTGTCATCATCAAGGTGCCGAACATCTTCATCACCTGTAAGTTTTCGTTTGCCCTTATATAGTTTGTTTCTCCCTCTACTCCAAATCTTCGCTAAGTGCTGAAATGCTTTACATCGCAATAGATTAGCCTGAAATTTCTAGAATTTTATACAAATGAAATAATTTAACATACAATTTTGTGACTGACTACTTTCACTCCACCTAATGATTTTGACATTTATCCACATTTTTTCTTATCAGTAGTTTGTTTTCTCTTACACCTGAACACTACTTTATTGTATGAATCTACCACAGGCTGTTTATTGCTATAGTTGTTGATGTACATTTGGAAAGTTCCAGTTTTCAGTTATTTTAAATAATGTACTGTGATTGTGTATATGTTTTAATGTGGGACATGCATTTTCAATTCCTTGGGAATACATAGAAATGGGCTTGCTAGATCATATGGTCAGTATAAGAAACTATCAGTTTTCTAAGGCAAGTGTGTCATTTAATATTACCCCCAGAAGTGTATACCAAAACTTGGTATTGTCAGTTTTTCTAATTTTGGACATTCAGATGTGTGTATAATGATATCTGATTGTGGTAACTTGTCCATTTTTAATGTATCATCTTATAGGATCCTACAGAGTTGTGGATTTGGGCCTTCTATATCCAAATTAAATAATCAACCTAAAACCCTTTTTCTCTTGTCCAGACTTCTTTTTCTGTGTCATTTATATTGGAAAAATTTATTATCTACCTTCATGAAATTTTTAAATACAGAGAAAATATATAGAGCTATTTGACAAGTCAATTGGAAAGCCACATAATATCTATGTACATGTTAAAAATAGTACTTAATAAAATACTCATTTTGTATATCTTTATAGTTCTAATATTTTCCAAAAGTTTGTGGGTGAGTTCTGAGGAGAAGTCCTGCTCTGAAGCTAAAAATTCCCAATTGTTGATTTATTAGTAATCTCAGGGCTAATATAAAGTGCTACTAATTAAGACTTTCCATTTTTCTTTGAGTGCCACCATGGCAGCAAATGGTATCTTAAATTGACAAGTTGTAAATTAAAACTTGCAGAATGCAAGGCCCAGTCTAGGGGAAATGAAGTTATGTATAGGTGACTTGTTCCATTCGAATTAATCAAAGGGCTAGTGGTGTAGACCAGCTGTGTTCTCTGATGACAAAAACGAATCTTGACATTTTGGATAATGAAAATGCAGTTCAGCACCTCTTAGAGATATGTATGATAATATATTGTCAGTCAGAAGGAGAGGGAAGGGAGAAGCACAAACCTTGTCTTATTAAAATAGACAATGTGACAAGTGGACATTGTTGGATCTCTGGTTTCTAAGAAAAAAATGTCAAGGGAAATCTCTTCTAAAAAACTGATAGGAATAGCTGTTTTATGGAAGGAGGGTGTAAAGATTTGATTTTTGATGCATGACCTCTTTGACAGTTGGCTTTGTTCATGATTCGTAGTTTCGTGGTTTATTTTCCTGGGGTATAGGGTAAGGCATGAAAGCCCTGGGAAGGAGACCCACTTTTTTGGTTTGACAGTATTAATGCAGTCATCTAGTTCATACCTTGTAAGCCCACTTATTATTTCCTCTGCGTGTGTTTTTTCTAGTTTAGCGGATTAGCTGCACTGTCTCTTCAAAGGCTATCCAATCAAGGAGGAGTTATTAAAACCAGGCCGATTTATGACTGAGAATTAATTAGAGAAGCATTTTCATGCAAAACATCCAATTTTTTGATTAGCAATGGAGCAGGGCCGCAATTAACACTCTAGGAAGCTTAAATTTCCAGCTTTTTGATTCTCAGGAAATGAGATTATCAAACCAGGGTCAGACACTTGACAGCAAAGCAGGAGTGAGGGGAGTGTGAAATCATATGTTAAAAAAAAGTCTTTTGATTTTTATTCTGAGATTCTATTCAGGCAATAGAAAATTCAGAGGAGGGGAAGAATAAAAATTCTGAAATGCAAGAACCTGAAAGACCTGATTCTTCAGTAGCTTATTTCCTATGCAAAATATCTGTTGGAAATGTTTGCTCAGAGTGTGTTTAGAAGTGCAGCAATCTTTTTTGTTCCTTCATTATTACTTATTATTCAATCTTTATCTTATAAATTTCTTTTGGATATTCAGTGCCTGAACAAATATTTAAAATGTTTATGTGTTGGAAGGAGGCCAAAATTTCTTTCCTTAAAAAAGAAAGCTGCTTCTGTAAATAGTGGTTTGCTAGTTTGGGGATCTTTTCATTTTACTTGGTGTTTTTAATTATTTTAAATCATTTAAGATATAGTTTAGATAGTGAGTTATATCAAGGCATAGATTACCACTTATTGAGTCACCTTTGCAAAGTGTAGGTGCCTGAGATAAGAAGTAAGGCAGCCCTAGACCTGCTGTAAAACAAAGTATATTCTGTCATTATTGTAATTGGTGTTCCCCAAGGAGATACACCATAATGAAAATTCATTTGTTCTGGAAAATATTTTTTCACCCTCTTGCCTCTTAATTTAGACATCTAATTTCATTGAGCAATAGAGGAGCAATGTATCTTTTGTCTTAGCCCACTCTGCTGTTAAAACTCATATGTCTCTTCTTTATTCATTGGGTTGCTAGATTCTTAAATAAATGGATCTTGTCAGTATTTTTGAGTTAATCAATCATCTCTTCATTGCCTTGTTTTCATGTTTGTACTTATGATGCTCTGCGTATGTATAAATAGTATATAAATACTGTAATTTACATAGTGCAATAGTAATATGTGCTCTTTGTAGTTTACCTGCTCATCGATACCAGGGGCTTTGTTGGCAATCAGTTGTGGAATAGAACTCTTGATGAACTCTGGGTGAGTGTGGGGTTGAGGATTGGTTAGTATGCCTGTGAATATGACTTCTCTGATGTTCTCCCAGCCTTACTTTCTCTATTAAAAGTTGGAGTTTTGTTAGAATTTTGGAGGCTATTTTAAACACAGCTTCAGAACCATGAATGGAAGAGATCATAGGGTATCTATATAATCAGAGATTTCTGGTGTTGCATTTTTCTCCTGAAAGCGTCTCTGATTTTGGAACATGATTCATTGATTTACTGTATCATTCTTGCAATCCCACTATGGATTCCTAGCTTTATATGTCAATCTTGCTTAATCCACCTTTCTTTGTTGATGAAGAGTATCTATCACTGGCTGGATGAAAATTGGCTGCAGTTTAATCTTGGGAAAGGAGGAATAAATACTGCCAATCTGAGGCCAAAGAGTTAATTTTGTTAGATTTGTAGCTATCAGTTTCAATGCTGATGTTCATGTTTTGGGATGTTGATGATTATATGTTTTTTGATGTCCAATAAATATCTGCTAAAAGAATTTTTAGGGTTATGTTTATAGATGTTTCTGTTGTTGTTAGGAAATTCTTAACCTTTGTGATTTGTGCTGGGGGAAGGTTTATATATGTAGCCTTCTGGCAGTCTGTGGTACCCAGCAGTGTTTGCAGATTTGTGAAGGAGCGGGAAGAAGAAGACTAGTGTTCATTAGGTGTGTAAAATGCTGTTACTCTGTGTTTGTGTATAAATACACACATTTATGATTTCATATACAATACAGTCCTAACTTTGAGAGTCTTATTACTGATAGGAAAAAGAAAACAATAAAATAACCTCAGTAAAAACACAAAGTTAGAGCCTTTTGTAATAAATGTAGACTAAATACAGGTATATTTAAATGTTTACTATTTTTTTTTTTTTTTTGGTACTGGGAATTGAACTCAGGGATACTCAACCACTGAGCCACATCCCCAGCCCTTTTTTGTATTTTATTTAGAGACAGGGTCTCACTGAGTTACTTAGCACCTTGCCATTGCTGAGGCTGGCTTTAAACTCACTATTCTCCTGTCTTAGCTTCCCAAAGTGCTAGGATTACAGGTGCACACCACCATACCCGGCTTTTACTAACATTTAATGTTAATAATATTAATAAAAAAGGTAGGTGGAAATAATTGAACTTATGAGACTTGAGGACATTTAAATCAAAGGTATAGTAATTAAGTATAAATTATTTAAAAGGAAGCAAAATTTATTATTTAGCTGAGTGAAAAAGTAAGGATTTCCTAAACTTGTTTGTTTTTTCCTCTCATGATGTGAAGTTTTTTAGAACTACAGTTTGATATAGCTCTATCAGTTAATTACAGAACTTGATTTTCTTTAAGAGACTCACAATTTATAATAACCCCATTATCATGTGGGATTCCCAGTAGTGAAATGATGGTGTCAGCTGCTCTCCTGGCAGCGTTTCTGCTTTTGTTTGATTTGCTATGTGCTCAGTATATATAGTGGTGGATGATGGATATGGAAATAGACTTTTTAAAAACATGTGCTGGTGAAGATTGAAAAAAATACTTTAACATTTTAGCATTATATAATTAATATGTAGTAATGATAAGCTCAAACATCTCTATGTTTACATTTAATGTGTTTGTATAGACACATACTTAGCTATTAAATATAGAGAGAGATTGAAATTTTTGTTGGGGAAAATTACATTGCCATTGAACTTTCGAAACCCTTGTTAGTCCCACTTTGTATTGAAATACTTGATTTTATAAGGATACCAAGTCTAGGGGAGATAGTGTAGGAGGAAAGAAACCCATTTTCATAGAATCAGGATCAGTCTAATTTTGTGGAAGTAGATTCCGTTGTGAGGATGAAGGTGAATGTGGGCCAGTGAAATGAAGGGTTGAAACCTCAAGGTTCAAAGAAACAATGGATTCGGAGGGATTCAGGTCAGGGATTGAAATTTATGAATCATCTATGTGGTAGATGGAAACCCTGGAGTTGTTTAGCTTTTGGATTAGGATTAAATGGGAGGAAAAACTCCTGGCTAGTTAGAGGGAATAAGTGGAAGGAAAAGGTTGAAGAAGAATAGAACCTGCGACTCCAGGAGTGTCTAAAATAAGTTTGGGATAGGCAGGCAAGGGGACACCTAAGGTTTCTTGAGTGAAAGTCAAGTCATGTTATAAGCTTTTTTTAAAAAAAAGTCTTTATTTTGTTTATTTATTTTTATATGGTGCAGTGGATTGAACCCAGTGTCTCACATGTGCAAGGCAAGCGCTCTGCCATTGAGCTACAACCCAGTCCCATGTTATAAGCTTTTTAAAAAATTCACCTAAATGAGGTCTTAATGATTCCTAGAAACCATAACTAAATGTTTGCTTTTGCTTTCAGTGCCCTTCTGTTGGTATTGATAAGTAGACCTTTCTCTTTCAGCTCAATATATTCAAACTCAAGGGTTTATTATAATGGCTAAATAGTATGATTTAAACTGTAAACTCCTGAGTTAAAATCATGACTTCTGTAGCCATTATGAAAATTATTGGTGAAAAAGTATTTTTGTTTAATGGTGGCATCATGTCTTTAATGAAAATGTTTTATTCTGATAATATGAAACAAAGTGGAACCATTCATATGTTTCCATTGTAGCCCCAAGAATTTCTCTCTGTGTCTTATATAAACCATCTCTAGGCCCACCTAATTGCAAGGCCTCCTAAGTTAGTGAAAGAGCCTATTCTCATTCTGAATCTTATGAGAATTTGTAACTACTGCAGATTATATAAGGGTTTTTTTTCAGATCCCTCTCTAATTTCTTCATAGCATAATAACAAAAGTTTGATGTTTTGTAGCTAGATTCCCTTAAATAATATAAAAAATGTTATAAATGATTAGTAGCTTGAACGGCTTCCCACATTCCTCTGTGGGAGTTTTAATTGCTATGATTTTATGGTTGTGTTAACCTAATTGGTGTAACTAGTGCTGAAGACTTCTGCTTACCCACTTGTCAGCCAGTGTCCATCAGCAGCATTTCATATAGGATGAACAAACAATCTCTTTCTAAGTTCAATGGAATATGTTAGTATTTTCAAATGCCCTTCTCCAACTAGAGTTTTTTGGAAATGGGACCCATGACGAAGAAATATTTTCAAATGTATTCCTTTGGTAGTAGATGGCTAATGATAGTCGTGTTATATTTGCATTTGGATGACAGGTTATGTTTTAGAATATCTAAATGTATTAAGGAAATACATTTCTTGATATTGGTATATGATAGATTTAAATTGTAGGCACAACTCTATGATAGTGGTCTAGTAATCTGAAATTATTCATGTACATAATTGAAGTTTAGGTGGTCTTCAGTGGTATTGAACCCCTTAAAAACGTGTTCTCCTGTGGGACTAGGAAGCATCTTCTGAGTTTATCTAGTCCAGTGACTACGAATTGTATATATTCTGTAGAACACTTAGAGGCATAAATACTGCTTGGGTAGAGTCATAACTGTTGCCTAAGAGGGCAGAAGGTACAATAATTCGCTTATCAGCATTCCCAGTCCTCTTTTGAAAGCTTCAACGAGAGCAGCTCAAGTTCTTTGCTTTCAAAGGTTTGAATTTTCACATATTTCAAATTTTGCTATTTTAAAAATGATGCAATGAACCCTTTTATGAACATTTGTTTATGCATCCTTAACATTGGTATCTGGAAGAGGAATGGAGAAAGAGTAATCCTATTTAAAATTTGATAGACTCTCAAATTACCTTCCCCAATTTTTTTTTTTACCATTTTACACTCCTTGCGAAAGTCTATGAAAATGTCCATTTCTTTTCATTCTTAACATTATTTAATATTGTCAACTTTTAAAAAGGTAAAAATTTTCCAATATTTCAAATTTTACTGACTAGTTAAAGTATGTGATGGACAGCCGTGTTTAGCATATTTATCTACATTTATTTGATGTTTGTGTATTTTTTTTATTTTTGATACTGGGGATTGAATTTGGGCATTTTGCCACTGAACTCTATTGCTAGTCCTTTGTTTATTATATTTTATTTTAAGACAGGTTCTCACTAAGTTGCTGAGGCTGGCCTGGAACTTGTGATCATCCTATGTAAGCCTCCTAAGTCAATGGACTTACAGACATGTGCCACCACACATGATGATGTTTGTTTTCTTCCAAATATATTATTAAGAGTCTAAAACTAACCTCTTTTCTATTTTTAGTAGATGGTACCTTCTTTTTAAATGATATTTAAATCATTTTTACATTTTCTAGATGTAAATGTATTATAATATTCTCTGCCAGTGTGATCCTTAGATAAGATTTAATTTGGAGGAAAAGATGATTTTGTTAAAAATAATCTTAAAGCTACAACTGTAGTTTTATGGTATGAGTTCATTTTTGTTGTTATGAGTTCTTTTAGATGAATAGACATTTTTGAAAGATGATAAAGTAAATGATATAATTTTCTTTGAATAATCTGTTTTAGTATCTCACAGTCTTTACCAACTGTTTCTCAACTTTATGAAAATTTAAATGTGATAATTAATATCTTATATTAGTTTGAAAACCTATCGGGGGTGAAGAATTTTTCCCAGTGTAAAGTTTCAAGATTTTATTAGTCACTTTTAATTAATCTCAAATCTTTAGCTACAAAGTAGCAATTCTGTTCCTTCTTAAAATTAATGTGTTTTATGGACTGTGAGCAGTCTATGGTATCCCTTCTAGATAGATTGCAAGTGGGCATCATGTGTACTTTTCAGAAGGGAAGCACCGATGTTCCACAATTTGTCAGTAATACCACAGCAGAACTAGAAATTAGGATCTCAGTCTGTAAGATGTTCTCTCAAGATAAAAATTACTACACCATGCGAATACGGCATAGCTATCTTGTCTAATAATGATACATGGCTCGGTATGTGGTCCAGCGTGTGTTTCTTGTAGGAGACATGAGAATCATTCCTGTGTTGTATTCCTCAAGGCTTCCATGAAGAGTTTCCATCTGGTTGGTGACCAGGGCTGATTACGGCTGATAGAAGTCTAGCAGGGCTTGTTGATTTTTTTTACCCTATCTCCAGCAGTTAGTGATATGGTGTAAACTAAGTGTAAATTTGAGCATTATAACCCCTCTCCTCTTAATATAAAAAGTCAAGAACAAATACACAGTTTTTTTTTTTTTTATCAATGACTACAAAGTATCCTTGTTGAATACGTAATTGGCATTTCTTATTTCATTTGTCCATAAGAACTTATATCTCTTCAGTGAAGAAGTAAAATATGAGGTATATCCTAAGATAGTCCTCCACCTTCAGGATGGACCGGAGGGCTTAAAATACAGACATCTGAACCCTATTATTTCAGTTCCTGTCTTAGACTGAGAATTTGCATTTCTACCAAGTTCTTCTAGGATGCTGCTGTTGCTGGTCCAGGAAAACATCCTTGGAGAACTAGCTACTATTCCAAAGCTTGTAATAAAGTGCAGAAAGATGGTGCTGAGCAAGATAGGCCTGTTGACTCTGACCAAGTATTTGTTTCCTCTTTAACATTCTAGCACTTAGGAATTATCTTATTTTCCCTGGAGAATATCAAACCTAATAGAATTATACACATGCATTAGGAGATCATCAACCTTACTCCTTTTCCCCTGGGCCTAGAGTAATTTGAAAAGAGACATTCCCATCAAGTGACATAAAACCTGTAGCTATAGTAACAAATTAACAATTACCAGTCTCTGTAATTGGGTGTTTGTACAAATCACCTTCATTTGGGTTTCATGTATGAATTACAAACCTGGAGATAGGATAATGTTTAGGAAAAGAATGTGAAGGACTTGTTTCCAAGGTCTTTTATTCTGATAGAGACTTCAGACTAATTTTTAAATTGAAAATGAGTAGTCAGTTTATATGCCTACAAGGTATACCCCATTCTTGAATAAAATAAAATACTGTGTGGAAGATGTTATCTTTGTTCTGGATGTTTAGTTGTATAGTAGTGTGAGCTTTCATTCATACTTTATTTTTGATTCTGAGCAATTTTATCGGTCCTCTAGTGGACACTGTTCGTTGCTTTGTCAGCATCCACTTGTGCATCTTTTTCTTCTCTACATTGCCCCCACCCACCTCTGACTGTTCTGGATGGTAATGTTCCCAGTGATGCATTTCTGTGTGTCCTTTGCGATTGGATGAGACTAACGAGATATAAGCAAAAGTAGTTGTATAGGAGAGAACTCATTAAAGGGGGCTGATTCATCTGGGAGGTAGGTTACCTTTTTTCTTTTTCTTTTCTTGGGGCGAGGGAGGGACATTCAACCACTGAGCCACATCCCCAGCCCTATTTTTTTTTTTTTAAAGAATGTTAAATTTCTTTTTCTTTCTTTTCTTTTCTTTCTTTTCTCTTCTGTTGTAGATGGACAGAATACCTTCATTTTGTTTATTTATTTTTATGTGTTGCTGAGGATCGAACCCAGTGCCTCACATGTGCAAGGCAAGCACTCTACCACTGAGCTACAGCCCCAGCTCCCTCAGCCCTATTTTGTATTTTATTTAGAGACAGGGTCTCATTGAGTTGCTTATTGCCTTGTTTTTGCTGAGACAGGTTTTGAACTCATGATCTTTTATTCTTTACCTGGAATTTGAATGTGATGGCTTAAGTTTCAGGATGAGGTACTTGAAATTGGAACTATGAGGAAATTGGAAACCAAGTACTAATATTGGTAGAGCTAGGAGGAGTCAGGATCCTTGATGACCAGTCAGCATTCTAGCTCTTGACTATGTATCTTCAAATTGTCTTTTTTAACCTACTTATTTGGATTTTCTGTTATTTGTATGTAAACCTTATTATTTATATTGATATGGCATTTTCTTTTGTTTTAAAGAAGAAAACGTCTTTAAAAACTATTAGGTGCTTTCACTACTGATCCTATAAATTCATCATAAATTATCCCATACTTATGACTAGCTCCCTGGCATTTTACACCTTTTCTTTTTTCTACTTTTTACCAAATGAAATAATATGTTTTTTTGTTGTCTAATGAACAGGTTTTATTTTTAATGAGTTTATTGATGTATTTATTAACAACATAAAATTCACCCATTTTAAGTGTATTTGGTGATTTTTAGTGAATTTACTGAGTTGTATAAATATTACCACAATCCAGTTTTAAAGCATGTTTATCAACGCCTTTATGTACTCCTTCATGCTCATTTATAGGAAATCCTCATCCTCAAACAAACAATCCTATCAAGTTGTGATAAGTTCAATGGAAGGAAGGTGTGGAGTGCTTAGAAAATGAATAGTAGAAGACACAGCAGTGCCAGTAGAATCAGATTTCTTCTCTGGGGAAGATCTCTGAAGGATCCCAGGAAAAGGGCAAGTAAAGGGAGATGGAGCAGAGACAAAGTAGATTATTTCAAACACAGGGAAGAGAAGGCATTGAGTCAGGACGGAGAGGAGGGTGTGTAAGAATTTAAGAAGGTAGTATAATGAGGAGGAACTTGAAGAGTTAGGCTGAGCTAACATCATTCAATGATATGGCTACACAGTGTCTTGCTGGTCACGTGACTTTTGTCAAGCTATTCTTCGTGATCTTTTGGGGCCTCAGTATGTTACAATAAACTCAATAATTCTCATTTTTCAGGAAAGCAGTTAATGTAGAAGATGAAATAAATGAATTTTTTTTGCCATATGCTTGACATCATTTTTATCATTAAAAGTTATATATATATTTCTAAACTTTCTTAAAGTATAGCATGCATTTCTTTGTCTTCTTGAACATATTATTTTATACATTGTATAACTTTGTATTGATAACTTCAGGAAGTCATTATGAACTTCAAACAGCATAGTATACTAAGGTTTGGGTCTGCTTGTCCTTGATTCACATGATCCAGTATCCTGTCTGGGATCTGCTTTTTACTTAATTTTCTTTTCCTTCTTTCTTTCTTGCCTTATCGTCAGGCATTTTCTCTCTATTCTTGGCTTACATCCTTTTAGTGATCTTTGGTCCCCTTCTTTCTTTTAAATGTAGAAATTGGATATAGCAATGTATTATTCGCTGTAAAGTAGAAGTAAATAGACTTGTGGTGAGTAATAAGGCATGTGAGATTTATAACATTTATCTTGTCCCCTGAGAGGCCATTTTTGTTTACTTCCAGTTTTCGATTACTGGCTGGATTTGTGAAATTGCTAGATATGTGAGCTATATCTGCTCTCCAATTTAGTAGATAGTAATTGGGCAGAGGAGAAAATGGGCTGTTCCATTGAGTGTGTTTTTCTAGTATGTTGGTGGCTGGCTCAGGACCCTTTTAAGCTTACGAAGTTATGTATATAGTAGATACCTAATGTTTATTGAGCAATTGTCATACCCGGTTATTGTTCAACATGTTTCACATGTACAAATAGTAGTGATGATATGTTTTTGCTGTTGTATAATAAATTAATTCAATTCATGTAGTCCTGAATATTTAACTCATAGGATCATTACTATGTTTAAAAACCAAAAGTAACTTGTTGTTCCTCCATGTAATTTCTGATAACACCTAATTCTAGAATGAACGTTCCAGAAAATTTGACAAAGATGTGTTTCTGTGTAGCATCAGGTGCCTCTTCATTGGCTAAATTATTGTTATCATCATCATCATCACCACCACCACCATCATCATTATCATTATCATGATGCCAGGAAAGAAACTAAGGGCTTCCCTGGCAGGTCCTTTCCCACAGAGCTACATTCTCAGCCCACAGCATCTAAATTATTGGTGACAAGTTCCCTAGTCTCAACTTAGACTGTACATAGGAACAGCAAGAAGCATCAAAGTTCTTAAAAGGAGTCTAATGAAAATATAAAAATATGTATAGAAAAATAGGCTTACATCTTTTAAGTTGATTGAATTGTACTGGAACCCTGAGGGCTTACACTTAGGGGGTACTATGAACTAGGCATGATGGTGAGGAAAGAAAAAAAAAAGTTTCTTACAGGAGAATGTGGATACTTTGATCCCAATCTTATGTCCTTTGTTCTATGGTAATTCTACCTTCTGCATGTAAGGACATTTTTTTCTCATATTAAGACTAAGGACATTTGGAAGTTTTTATTTGCTATCCCCAGTTTAGTCTTTATAAATTAATGAGAAATTCAGATTGATGCACCAAATGTTAAATTATTGTTCTTAATTTATTAATTTGAAAAGAATAAATTCTCCAGAGCATATTGTTTCTTTTGGACAAATTTTATTTTTTGTGTTACTTATTATACTGAGATTTGGGGAAAAATCTGGACCAAAATTCTTTTTGCAATTAATACACAAAGCAGTATATTACAAGAAATTTAGAACATACTTTTATCAGATGAGTGGTAAAACCTTTCTGTCTTCTAGCCCTTGAAAGTACTCCATCAGGAGCACAAGACACTGAGTTTTCTAATGGCACTTGTTTTTCATCAAATTACGTTTTTATACTAGTACAAATAAGATGCTCCACTACATCCAGATTCTAAAAAAGTTCAACAATAACATCTCTTCTCACAATTTATAATCATTATCAAAATAGTGTATTTGTGCCATTGAAAAACCTTATTGCTATAACTGTGTTTCGGTTTCAACAGACATGACATCTATATATCTTCAAAATGAGTCATTTCTCAGTGGTAATGCCTTAAAATGAGGCAAGGATTTTTACATATCCCTATTTAATTATAGTCAGCCTCAGCAACTACATAAATATTACAAGGTCTGGGTTTTTCTTTTTTTTAAAAGCAGTTATATTGGGCTAGAGTTGTGGCTCAGTGGTAGAGCATTTGCCTTGCATGTGTGAGGCACTGGGTTCGATTCTCAGCACCACATATAAATAAATAAAAAATAAAGGTCCAGTAACAACTAAAAAAAAAAAATTAAAGCAGCTATATTGAGATAAAATTTGTATATCACACTATTCACTCATTTGTGTACAATTTAGTGGTTTTGAGGATATTCATAGAGTTTTATACCATAACCACAATCAATTTTAGAAGATTTCATCATCCTGAAAAGAAATCCTATACTTATCAACAGTCACTCTCCATGTCACTACATCTCCTCTAATCCTAGGTGGTCACTATTTTATATTCTGTCTCTATAGTCTTGCCTTTTCTGGATATTCCATATGATGGGATCATATGATATGTCATTTTTTATTACTGTCTTCTTTCACCAAGTTTTCAACATTTATCCATATTGTAGCACATATTAATATTTGATTGCTTTTTATTACTGAATATTCTGGTACATACACGTGTTATTTATCGATTGATGAATATTTGTGCTATTTTCATTTTTTTGGCTACTAGGAACAATAATGATACCAACATTCATGTACCAGATTTTGTGTGAACATGTGTTTTTGTTTTGTTTTGTATATATCTAGATATGGAAAGGCCAAGTGATGTTGTAACTCTGTTTATTTTTTTGGGAACTGCTAAACTCTCTGTTCTTTTTTTAAGATTTCCACTTTTGCAGTAGAAATCATTAAAGATATTTTTGCTTCAGGTTATTATCTTCAAGATTAGTTGTTTTCCCAACACATAAACTTGTCTACTTGGGATCAGATTCAGTCAACACATTGCAAATGGTAAATAACTATACCATTTACACATATATCCACCTAAGTCCAATATTTTACCCCAAATGCATAATCTGCAAGAGATCAAATCTACCATAACCATAAATAGATTGGTTTGTACAATAATAATAAATGAAATTTTCATAGAAGAATAGCAATTATGTCCATTTAAATGACAAATAGCTTGTGTGTAAAAAATGGTATCCAGAAGGTTGGAACAAGCTGGGTTCGGTGGCGCACACCTATAATCCGAGCTGCATGGGAGGCTGAGGCAGGAGGATCCTGAGTTCAAAGCCAGCCTCAGCAAAAGTGAGGGGCTAAGCAGCTCAGTGAGACCCTGTTTCTAAATAAAATACAAAATAGGGCTGAGAATGTGACTCAGTGGTTGAGTACAATCCCTGGTACCCCCTAACCAAAAAAAAAAAAAAAAAAGAGAGAGAAATTTGGAACATATTTTTGGCTACCTAGCAGGGAATGAGATTAATAGAAAACATAGGGTTGGGAGGTGGAAATAGTTATCCAGCTCCACAGTGTTTCTAATGAGAAGAATTAAAGCAATCTGCAGAGAACAACCGGGAAAAATCAAGCAAAAGGTAGTACCTGTTACCAGTTTTCTCCTGAGATGGGAAAGAAAACCTAAAACTCCATAAAAGTTTTGAGAATATTAGCAAAATTAATAAAGTATTTTGAGCTCCCCATCTTTATCCCCTGCATAAGAATTTTGAATTATGCCTTAAAATTATTTTGAACTCAAATGAAAAATTAGTCTTTAATTTGCATATATATATTGCAGTTAGATTTTACTGTGTAAAAAAAACACTATAAACTTAGTGATGTAAAACACCTACTATTATTGTTTAATATGCCACTTGACTGGTCATTTCTTAGGATATTCACCAGCTCTGCTGTAGTTGGCTGTTGTAGGATGGTGTCAGCTGGTATGACTGGGCCTTTCTCCACATGGCTTGTTATCCTTCAGAAGTGAGCTGGGGCTTGTTCATATGGTATCAAGTTCCCTGTGTCCAAGCATTCTTGAAGTGTGAGCTTGCATCATGTTTTCTGATAATCTCATAATCTAACCAACATTTGAAGGGTGAAGAAATAGACTCTTTCTTGATGGGTGGGACTACAAAGTTACAGTGAACCCTGTTGCACATGCAGGGATGTTGAGGATCTTTGGCATACAAAAGAAGAAAAGCAATCACCTATGTTTCATCAAAAGGATTAAGAGTATTTGTGTCTTCTACTTTTCCCCCCATTCTCCTAGGATAATTTTAGGTTTCTACCTGAATGAAATTATATAAAATGAAGAAAAACTTAACATATTCATTACAACACAAAAGAATTGAGAAAGGGGACTTAAAACAGATATTAATATACCCATTTTCATTGCAGCATTACTCAAAATAGCCAAAAGCTGGAAGCAACCCAGGTGTCTATCAGTGGATAAATTCATAAACAAAATGCAGTATAAAATGCACAATGGAATGTTATTCAGCCTTAAAAACAAAGGAAATTCTGACACATGCTACAACAAGGATGAATTTTGGAGACATTAGAGTAAGTGAAATAAAATAGTCACAAAAGGACAAATATTGTGTGATTCCTATATACAGGTTGCCTAGAGTATTCAAATTCACAGAAACAGAAGATAGAATGGTTGCCAGCAGGGAAGGAAAAGGAGTAAGTGTTTAGTGGGTAGGGTTTCCATTTGGGAAGATGATAGAAGTTCTACAAACGAGTAGTGGTGACGATTGCACAACAACATGCATGTCTGAGCAGTATATTTAAACATGGTTAAAATGTAAATTTTATGTTTTGTATATTTTACCACTGTTTAAAAAAATATACTGTTTGTAGCAATGAAAAATTGGCAACTTTCCAACTGTTTAACAGGGAAATTGCAGGTAAGTAAATATTTCATGTAAGTTTTAGAAAGAGGTATTAATATAAATGTTTTATGAGTATTTAATAAGATGAAATATTTGTGTCATAAATAAAAATCAGGGCATATATTTAAACAATACAATCTCAAACAGATAAAATACATAAAACAGGTATGTATTGCCTTTTAAACTATAAGAAAAAGTTATCTAAAAATAAGCATAGAGAAGAAAAAGAGTCAAACCAGAGAAGATTCATTAGAGTTCTTCATAGAAAACAAAATGGTTTTATAGAATTGACTGCAAATTAATTAGCCTCCAAATTATAGTTTAGGGAAGTTGGGCATTTCTAGGAAGTCAGTTCTATTAGTCATTGCTAGAAATAAGCAGTTTTTCAAATGAATTTCTTATGTAAAGCAGAACTCTGCATCAATGGAAATGAATCCACATCTCAGTTTTTGTAAACACTTATTCTATATAACTCAAGGTGGAGTGGAAGTAGTAAGGAAATGATATTATATTGACTTGGAAAAAATCTGCACAATTTACCTCATAATATTGACAAAATTACAGATAGTTCAAAGAGGTAAAACATACCAAAACCATAAAATTAGAAAGTACAACTATTTATTAAATGTTCATCTGTAAAAATACTTAGTGCTCAAATGTAATGAAAAAACTTTGGAAGGATAACTTAATATTGTTACATATAAGTGTAAGACTTTTTATAATCTAAAACATGTAAAATTAGTACCCCCCAAAATTAAATGGAATAATTTTCCAACAAATATATCAGAAAGTGTGAAGTTCTCACCGATGCATACATCTAAGTTCTGTGCAAGTACCTTATTATTCTTGTATTTGCAACAGTGTTTTATGATAATTATTTTTTGGTCTGTTTCCATTACAGTGTTGTATGTGTGTGTACACGTGTGTCTATGCACAAAATTGCCTGTGTACTTTTTTATTTTTGGCCTTTTCCCAAATTCAAAGTCTAGCCTGTAGAAGGTACTTAGCAAAGGTCTGGATATGAACAAGTTGGATTGCGGGGGTGTGTTTTCCCAAGGTCTGAATTCTACAAATGTGTTTGTCCATTGATGAAGCAGATTTGAGAATGGTGGAGTAATTTCTTCATCATTATTGTGCAAGGATTTTTACATTATCATGCTGATACAGCATACATAATTTTTGAAATGTAAAACATTTAAAAGATGAAATATATATATCCATTAAAAATTCAATGGGTATAGACTTCACTTTATACAATGGAAATAACAACAGTTTTTAGTTTATAGGGCCTCACTAAATTGGCTGAGCCTGGCTTTGAACTTGTGATCCTCCTGCCTCCAGCCTGCTGAGCTGCTGGGATTACAGCTGTCCACCACCAAGTCTGGCTCTGCTACCATTTTTAACTTTCCCTCCCAGTTGCAGAAGCCCTCCTTTCACTGCTCCTGTCTTATTTCACCTCTTCTTTTTCCTCTTCTTCCCTCCCTGTCTCATCTCTCTCTTTACTTCCCTTTTTCTCTATTCCCCCTTCCTCTTTCCCTTTCTCTTACTCTCATTCGGTCCTCCCAACAAGCTCAGCAGGAGTGTAAAGTTTTTGAGTTTAATTTATGCCTTTCCCTGTTTAACCGTAAAAATCAACCAAGTGTTTGTTTCAGATAGCACTAGTATAATGGGAAATAAGCCTCCAATGCAGGGTGATTACTGTTGGTGATGATGTATAAAATAAATGAAAGGATGTTATGTGGGAATGTTGACCCTTTAGGGCTTTTAAGTGCACATTTCACGGTCTGGGTGGTAAACTGAGCCAGTTTGATATTGGTTACTGGAAATGATGATGTTCATACATTTTCGAAATGACATTTGAATGAATCAGTTTTCAGCTTATTGTATTGAATATGCTCGATAACCATATTTTAATGCCATTTTTCAGAGCTGCTTTTGCTATGAAAAACAGTAGTTGAAAATTTGAAATCTTCAGAAAAGGCTTGATTTTTATTTTACTTGATATTTAATGGTCTATAATTAATATTTTATGTTTGTAAGTCTTTCTTCTCCCGTAGCACATGAGCAAAAGATTTTTCAGCTGAGCCTGATGGTGTACACAGGAGGCTGAGGCAGGAGGATCAGAAGTTAAGCAATTTGGGCAACTTAGTAAGACCCTGACTCAAAACAAAATAAAAAGGTTGGGGATATAACTTACTGGTAGAGTACTTGTCCAGCATGTGCAAGGCTCTGGGTTCAAGCCCTAATACCAAATAAATAAAATGATTTTTATTTTGTGATTTTTCTCACTGAAAATAATTTTTGTCATCTTTATTTAAATATAGTTTTTTTAAGCAATGAAAGTGGTACTATTAAGGCTGTTGGATTATAGAATCTGGAAGTATTTATTTGTTAACATTACTTATTTCTATAGTTTTTGAACTTTGTCCTGCCCTGCCCTGTGCATTTCAACAACAGTGGGAACAATGAAAAATAAAATAGTATTATATCTGCCGAGTAAAATATACTGTATTCCTTAGCTTTTATTTATCCCAATTTTGTTGCAAATATGTTTATAACTTTAACAATATAATAATAATTAAGTGAATTCAGTTTTCCTTCAAAATGAATGTAAGTAGCTTATCTTGTGACTCCTATTGATTAAATCAAAGTCAGCAAAGGTATTTTATCAAGAATAATATTTGTCCTTTTTACTGATTTTAGAAAATTTTAAGAAGTTAAAGTGAACTTTTATTACCACACTTCAATAATGTCTTATACTTTAAAATCATGAAGCCAGTTAAAGTTCTTCCAAAGCAAACATACAAATAAATCCCCAATTCCAGGTGTGGGCCATCATTATCTTTTCTCTTATGTCTTTAATGTATTTTGAGTCACTCTGAGGAGCATAATATGTGTTATTTGTTTAAGTTTCACCCATAGTGATTTTTCTCCATTATGGACTTTATACATAATGAATTTCAGGAAATACACAACAATAGCTTCTTCTGCTTGTACATAAAGACAGGAATATGATGGAGTGATCAAATACAAATGCTCCTTTAATTTATTTTACCAAGACATTTATCCATGTTTTATTTATAAGGCAATTGAAGTCATTTATTTTGTATGGAACTCTTCCTCTTCTGAATAACAAACAATATATTATCATATACACTGCGTTGGAGGAAGGAATGATGAAAGCCATACTTGAAAATAAAAGTTTAATATTTTGGGCTCATTGGGCACAATTATAGTGGTACTATCTTTGTTTTCAACTGAATCATAATTGTACGCACAGATTTTTAAAAAAGTTTGGTTGGTGTGTAGTAGAGAGGAGTGTGGAAGATAGAAAATTCTTTGTTCAAAGTGGGAAAGGATGTTTTGTTTTTTAACTGCTTAAAATCTGTCTCAGCAATATCCCTTTGTAAGATCTTTGCATATGCATAATTTTAATTTTTTTTTTTTTAAATTGCTGACTAGAATGCAGTGAGTGCCTGCCTGCCCTATGATCTCAAGAATGGTCACATGACCAATGGATTTGTCTTTAATTATTTTCAGATACCAGCCCATTTGAAGGGATTTGGCAATATTTCATTTTGGAGCCCTGTCAAGTTGACCACTGATGTTTAACTGAATCCCCACCATCTGTTTGCCATTGCCTGATGTCAGCAAGAAATATACTTAAAGCTGCAATGTAATGACAATTATTTACCCTGTTAAAGTTCTGGCTAATGGGTATAATGTGCCATGGTGTTACATGTATTGGTTGCCAAGGTTACCTATTTCTAGGATATTTTAAAAGAAAAGCTCAGACCAGAAAGAAAGGTTTAAAATTCAGAACCTCGTAAAATAAATGGCAGAAGATTAGTTAGCTAATCTATTAAAAAAAGATTCTACATTTTAAATTCAGTAAGGATTTAAAGTATTAATAGTTAATAGTTTCCTGTGAGATAATTTGAGAAAATCCATATTAACATTGAAATCATCATTTATTGTCATGCTTTCCCAAAGCATGTTCACATATATGTATAGAGACAGAGTCTAAGCCAAAACTGGAATACAGCCTTTCAAACAGCCTTTCAAATGTTACTGTAAGATTTCTTTCAATAATGAGCCCTTTCTTAACACTTTGAAAGTATCTGACTTACAAAGCACTATTTCACAAATATCTTGGAGGGGGATGGGAAGGAGTATGGGGTGGTGGTAGAATGAGATGGACATTATTACCCATATATATGAGTATGATTGTACGAATGGTATGACACAACATTGTGTACAACCAGAAAAATGAAAAGTGTGCTCCATTTGTGTAAAAAGTAAAATTAATTAATAAAGAATATCTTATCATGAATACATTAGACTATCCAAACATATTTGATAACTATAAAGATACTGGTTGTGATTGTCTTAATATCTTGTCAGTCTTTTGCAAAGTTATTCTATTGTCAGGTAATTTTAAATTCTTTCTATACAGAAAAAGAGCTTTTGACCTGTCCTGTCTTGTAAGTGTGAAATTAGCTGACTTGAATGGTATGCCCCAGGTCATTTGCTACTTCCTGTCTTCATACAAATTAAGGGATGTGGTTCATGGAGTGCCTCATGATGTTCATTCAGTGGGGCCAATAGGTAGGATTTGGGGCTAAGGAAAATGTGGCATCTGATAATGTGCTTGCTGAATTACCACTGAGCTGCCTTTTCCTGTCCTAGAACAGCCACTGCTAGTAGGTTAATATTTCTAAGGTCAAACTGATTGTTGAAAATTATTCCTATTGAGACTAAATAGACCATTTCAACCTTTTTTAGATTTTATCTTAGTTTTCAAGTGAGAATAACAAGCTAGTATTTCTTCCTAACTTGTTTGTTCATTTCAGAACAATATGCATGTTTCTTGGAAAATTCCTTTTCATCATGGGGTTTATGCTGAATTTTCTGGGACTACTTCAGTGTTCCCTCTTCCCATCCTCTTTCTTTCAGGGACCATAACTATTTTTGAGTCAAGGCGCTCTCTTGACTCAGAATAATTTTGTAAAATATATTAAAGACCACATAGGATTAAAAAAAGAACGAAATATGTTGGAAAAGTTATAAAAAGTAATAAGATCTACTGTTGAGTTAATAATACTATAATTTCAAAGTAGTTATAAGTGTAATTTTGAGGTTACCTGTAACAATTATAGTATGTGTGATATGAAATTATTTGATTTCTGTTGTTGACACAGGTACAGGTATGTTAATACTGTTGTACTTTTTGTGTATAATAATGCTTGAAGGAAATGGTAAATTTCAGTGAGGATTGGTCAAATAAAGAATTTTTTTTCCTCTTCAAGTTTATATACTTGTTCTATCCATGTATCTTAGATTATGAAGCTCCCTTTTAAAGGGATTTTGCTTGTCTGATCAGTAATTTTTTTAAGCCATTACTCTCTTAAGAGTAAGAGAGACTATTATTAGCTCACTTCACTAAATCTTAGCAGATGAAACCTATAGTGCCTTGGTAACTTCAGTGTCTTCTGCATTTCTTTCCCTCCAATATTCAACTCTTTCTTTCCGTAAGAGAGTAATACAATATTGTTTCCAAAGCTACTGAGAAACTCTTATTTCTTTGATATGGTATGGACCAAAGCATAAATCAATTTGTCAGAAATCCCCAATCGTTTTTTTTTCTTTTTCTGTATGAAGTTTACTCAAATAAGTTATTTTTTTTGATTTGATTATTTCATTTAAATGCGTTTCAAGTCATAGTACATGAACAGAGCTCAGTTATTCCATTTTTCTAGTTGCAAACCAGATAGAGTCACACCATTTGTGTCTTCATACATGCACCAGGGGTAGTAATGACCCTCTCGATCAACCATCATTACTATACCCATTCCCCTTTCCTTCCTCCCACCTCCCCCCTGATGCATCCAGAGTTCCTGCATTTCTCCTATGTTCCCCGTTCCCATCCCCCTTATGTATCTTCATCCACTAATCAGAGAGCATTCGGCATTTGGTTTTTTGGGATTGGCTTACTTCACTTAGCATAATGTTCTCCAATTCCATCTATTTGCCTGTAAATGCCATAATTTTATTTTCTTTCTTTTTTTAAAATATTTTTTTAGTTGTAGATGGACACAATATCTTTATTTTCTTTCTTTTTTTAATGTGGTGCTGAGGATCGAACCCAGTGCCTCATGCGTGCGAGGCAAGCGCTCTACCACTGAGCCACAATCCCAGCCCAATTTTATTTTCTTTTATAGCTGAATAATATTCCATTGTGTATATGTACCACAGTTTCTTTATCCATTCATCTATTGAAGGACATCTGGGTTGCTTCCATAGTTTTGCAATTGTGAATTGTGCTGCTATAAACATTGAGGTGACTGCTTTATTGTAGTGTGCTGTTTTTAAATCTTTAGGGTATAGGCCAAGGAGTGGGCTAGCTGGATCGAATGGTGGTTCCATTCCAAGTTTTTTAAGAAATCTCCAAACCGCTTTCCAGATTGGTTGCACCAATTTGCAATCCCACCAGCAATGTTTGAGTGTACCTTTTTCACTGCATCCTCGCCAGCACGTATTGTTGCTGGTATTTTGGATAGCTGCCATTCTGACTGGTGTGAGATGATATCTGAGCATAGTTTTGATTTGCATTTCTCTAATAGCTAGAGATGATGAACATTTCTTCATATATATATTTATTGATTGTATATCTTCTTCTGAGAGGTTTCTATTCAGCTCCTTAGCCCATTTATTGATTGGGTTGTTTGTTTTTTTGGTGTTAAGTTTTTTGAGTTCTTTATATATCCTGGAGATCAGTGCTCTATCTGATGTGCG